>CAVNYN010246985.1:0-21333 GCA_963692815.1 Nyctanthes arbor-tristis
CCCCCCCCCCCCCCAAAAAAAAAAAAAAAAGAGATACTATAGGTATTTGTCATTTCCTATCAAATTGAAGATATGAGTAGAATGGGTAGCTAATTGAGTAGGTGGGAAAATTTTATTTTTCTTTTTTTTATTATATTACCTATTTTTTTAGAATTTTCTATCTAAAAAGTAATGACAAAAATATCATAAAGGATCTTATGAGTGAATTTATAAAAAGTTGACGTATGGTGTTTGGGGGAAAAAAGTTAATGGCCCAACTAATAGAAAGTGCAACTTTTGGGGATGGTATGTGAAATTAACCCTTTTTCCCAAAAGTACAAATATAATTTGCAGTATGAATAAATAAAGAATTACATTCAAATTAAGTCCAATGCAAGGTAATAAATAGACAAACCAACAATAATAATAGAAAACTTAGTAACAAAACTCGCAATTAGTGAAAATTAAACTTGAGACATTAGGATCCTAGGGCAACCCAGCCACTTTGGCTTGGTTTCATGGCAGTGATAGTAAAATACTTCGGAGATGATGATTATTAATTGCACAATATCAATGTAAAATAATTTTCAAGATTTATTTTTAGATATTCTCTGTTAATGTCCTAACTAATTATATATCTCCACATAATTAAAAGAACCACATTCATTGGTACTATTCACACTTTTATAGGCTTTTTCTTGTTTCCTTCCCTTTTTTTGTTTTGTTTGGGGGGGTATGTCGTGTTTGTTTGTTTCTTGTTTAACGAGTTTCACTTATTTTTATTATTTTCACGATTATAATATTATTTTTTAAGTCAAAACATATGCAATATGATGTCAAACTAAAGATATTAATGTGAATGTTAATACGGGTGAATAAATGAGAGAAAATTATAAACATACTCGTAAACTTGTCCCAATTATTATCATTTAAAATAAAACTTTTATGCTATCCTCTTTATTTATTTTTTCTCAGCATCCTTATATTTTTAAATTAGTTATTATTTGAGTCCAATAATAATATTTATAGGAGTTTTATATCTGGAACCCAGCATTTGTTATAAACCAAATTCGTAATGTGGCAAAAAGTGGTAGGACACGTGACAATAACATGTGTTAATTTTTTATTAAACTATGTTAGAAGAATATTATCTTAACAAACATTGGTTCCAGATAATTACTTAGAGTACAATTATGTTATGTCTGATTTATTATAAATTTATAATTTATTAATTCATTTCATCAAACATTATTAATTTCAATCCTAGACTAGATCATCTTCTGGTGGTAAAGTAAAAAGTAATAAATTTTAGATCCTATTAGTTATTATTAAATAATAATTTCAGTTAAGTTCATTTTCAAACTAGTATGTCAACTTTTAATGAACCTTTTTATAAATTACTTCAACACATATACAATTATTCTTATAAAACTCTTTTGTTTATTATCAATAAAATCTTTTTAAGATCGGAACAGACACGTTCAATGCACGATCCGCAACTAGTATACTATATAAAAATGGTGGGTTCCCCTTCACTATTCACACTTTGGTAGGCTTAAATGTTGTTTTTTTTTTTTTTTTTGCCTTTGCCAAAACAATATTTTTATCTTTCTTTCTTTTTCTTTTTTTTTTTTTCAAGTTCCTTCTTATGGAAGAAATCGAAGAATTTCTTAGGAATCCTACAAGATCTATTCGTTCTTTTTTCTCTGAAAAAATCTCACATTCGACTTAAAACCAATGTAAGAGTAAATTATAAATAGGCATCTTTGCTATTTAGCCCTTAAATGCTACTCCCTCCGTCTTAAAAAGATAGTCCACTTACCATATTGAATATGCATTTAATATTTCATTTTCATATGTGCCTCTAATTAATTATTGTTATTTAACCACCTACGTATTCAAAGTATTTCAAATAATTAATGAGACATAAGAGTATATTTGAAAAAAATCAAGTAAAATTTAATGTCTCAATTATATTATCTATCATTTTTTAATCCATGTGAAAATAATTACTAGACTATCCTTTTGAGACGGAGGGAGTATTTCTTTTGCTCCTAATGTTTAAATTTAAAATTTTGATGTTTCAATCTCCCTACTTCTTATGCCATTGGCATTTTTCGTTTTTTTTTTTTTTTAACCAAAGATTTTCATTTCATTTCCTTTGAGAAGAGAATGTGCAGAAAGGCCAAAAGGGAAGCATCATCCAATGGCAAAAAAAAAAAAACAAAAACAAAACAAAACATGAAACAAAGAAAATAACCCAAAAAAAAAAAAAAATCGGGCATAGCAAAATCAAAGCAGCATCCAAGCCAAAGCATCTTCAACCTTCAACGAAACAGCACCCCAGGTCCATCAAAAGAAACGTCTCAAGAAGCCCTTTTAAGATGTGCATTCACCCACAAAAAGGTCAAAACATTGACAGCCTCTATTTTCCAGAGCGAATCAGCTCACAAAATTTGACCAGCTCTCTTGTTCTTCCATTTTGTTCAGTCCACAAATTTCGGAGGGCAGATTTGGTGCTATCTTGCTCTTCCATCTACTAACACTTGAAATTTCCTTTTTTATTTTTTTTGCCTTCATTTGGTCCTCCATTCACAGCTTAATATACCAGCACTTCCTTTTAAGAAAATCTTGAGGAGTGTGAGAACATTTGTTCCACAGAGGGACGAATTCATTTGCCATAATTTTGTTTTCCTCAGAGCAAAAGCATCTTGAGCTGTGCACTTTCCAGGGGGTTTAAACACATCAAAAAGAGCCTTTTGATTCAGTTTCTTTATTGGCACGGGACAACCTACAAATGAAAGTGCTTGGCCGCAAGATAAAGGTTGAAAAACTTCGATGCATTAGGATATTTGGCTACTACAGATAACAATACGGATAGAATAATGTTACGTAGCACATGACACCAGTCTAGGTGACATCCAATGCTCTTCCGATCTAAATGATAAGTGGAATTAAATAAATAAATAAATAATCTACTTAATTCGACTTATCATTTAGTGCTACCTTGATATGGTGCCACGCAACAGTAGTGCTAAATAGCATCACTCATACGGATATGGGCGGATAGACTAAAAGAATCATTTTGTTGATCAGAAGGAGTTGATAGACCAAAAGGGGAGTATCTTGGTGGTTAAAAAGGCAAGGCCAGGCTGATGCATTTAGCCTTCCTTCAACTGAGGTGGGAAAGATCATGGTGGTTCTTTCTCCAATTTTGAAACATAATACCAAATGATTGAATAAGGTGGGTGAGGAGGGACTTCAAAACCTAGGGAAATACAACATCAACTGAGCCAATTCAGATCTCACTACCAAAGCATTAGAAGAAAGTCCATTCTACCAAGCAAAGCAATAAATACAAAGGACAGCAACAAAACTAGTAATGGACACAGTACATGAAAAAGGGATTTGCATTGTGGCACACATTAATTACAAGAGGACAGAGGAAGAAGAAGAAAGATTCAAACCCCCAGGTTTTCTCCCTGTTGGAGCCTCACAGCGGGAATGCCCTTAGAATCCGAGATGAGAATTCCTTTACCTCTACCAGAGATTTCATTGGGTTTAAGTAGACGAAAGATTTTTTTAGTAAGGCTTTCGTTGGCAAAGAAATCCGCTGTCATGTTTTCTTCCCTATAAGTATGCTACGTTGGCACCAACCTCCCCACAGAGATCTCTGATTCTCTCAATATCATTTTGGATTTGCCGAGGTCCTCTTCTCACTTTGTTCACACAGCCAACAACAACTGAGGCAATCACTTTCAACACAAGAGACTCGTATTCCTTTTTCTTTACATAGTTGCAGTCCAATCAACATAGGTCTAGTTTCAGCTTCCATGATAGTGTCATGGTTGAGGAATTCCTTAAAAGCAAAGAGAATGCTACCATTCCAATCTCTAACCAAACCTCTTGCAGCACAATTTCCAGTATTCTACTGGTAGGCTCTATCGGTGTTAAGTGTGAAGCCCTCCATATGGGACTTTTCCCATCTAACAACCACAACGGGTTTAGATAATCTCCATCCCCTTCCTCTAGTGAAGTGCTCTCTAATTCTCACCCTATTATGCCAAAATTTTTCCTCAATACATCCAGCCTGAGCCATCAAGAAAACAGTGTTTTCAACCTTGACAATAATATCCCTGCCTTGCACAGTTCTTTTTTTTTTTTTTTTAAGGAAATATCTCGGCTGGAAAATCCAAGCTCGAGATATGAATTTTATTGATATATGGAAACGGTACATAGAGGGGGACATATGAGCCTTACCTCCAATAAACATGCAAGTACATTCAAGCGTCAAGCGTCTAACCACTAAAAATGCATGCAAATAGAGGTACTACCTCTTATTACAATTCTTTGAATCAAGAAAAATGGAAAAAATATGAACCAATTAATCATTTTTGTTAGTCATTCTAATATGAGGTATGTGCAATCGATCAGTGAGCATGATCCCTCTCAGTTGTCCATGTAGTTCTTTAGTGGTATAGCACTTTAATCCTATCTCTTCGTGTCCTTTATTAGCCATGAAATCAGCTGCGTGTTGCCCTCTCTCCATATGTGATGAATCTGAATATTATGATGTTTGATCATATCCCTAATCTCCATAATAGCATGTTGAATCTTCCAAGGGCCTTTATTGCTGTCCATAATTAGATGATAAGCTGCTTTGGAATCAGTCTCCCCAATGACGTGTTATCTCCCTACTTTGCAAAGTTCTTCCATCATGTTTGGCTTCATTTCTAGCCAGCCAAATGTGCCATAGGATTAGAAGGGGCAAGATTGCAAGTACCTGCCCAGGTTTGACCTTCTTATAGGCAAGAAACCAATGCATAATCATTTGATTTGGATAATCAACTTTGGTTCTTTTAACCCCGCGGACAACATAGAAATAATTCCAAACCTCCTGTGCCACCCTACCTTGAATGAAGAGATGATTCACACTCTTCACTGCTTCACAACACCAGCATTTTGAAGACAAAGAAATCTTTAATCTGTCCTGGAGCACCTTATCCACTGTAACCCATTTTTCATCAATTTCCAGCAAAAAAACACTCGTTTTCTTGGGGACAGTATTATGCCATATAATTTTCCACAGCCATTGTTTACATTGTTTGCTCCTCAGAAGTTCCCACATTTTAGCAACTTCAAAACTCCCATTTTTGGAAAATGTCTAGAAAATTTCATCCTCCTTCATCAAAATAGGTATTAGGCTGATCCTTTGCACTTCACTTTCATAGAGGGTTTGTCTTAATTTCTGAATATTCCATTGGCCATTAGTAATGAAGTCCTTTACCTTAACTTCTTTATCACTGTGAGAAAAAAGATTCTGAAACTTGGTAGCCAAACTTTCCTCTTTGTACCATTTGTCTTGCCAAAAAAATTATCCCCCTTGCCCACAGTCGATGAGATAAAATTTTCACCAATTTCTGCCCCATTTTTCATTCTTTTCCATCTTGGAAGAATCACAATTTCTAACTCTTACTTCCATTGGATATTCTCTTTTACAGTATTTACTTTCCATGGCCTTAGCCCAAAAGGATGATCCTTCTCTAAATTTCCACCATAGTTCAATGCCAAAACTTTGCATCATATCAGTAAGGCTTCTCGCTCCAGATCCTCCTTTATCCATGGGCTTACATATGCTCTTCCGTTTAGTCCAATGGATGGTTTTGTGGTTACTCATCTCTCCCCAAAAGAAATTAGCCAAAATCTGCTCAACATTTTTGAGAACCTGCAAAGGGGCATTCATAACTTGTACTGAGTAAGTGAGGATTGCTGAGAGCGCACTCTGAATTAGGATCAGTCTCTCTCCTTGAGATAGGAGCTTATTTTCCCAAGAGGCAGCCAAGCCTCTAATTTTCTCAATCATTTTGCCAAACAGAGAGATCTTCTTCCTTTCTTTGTATAGGAGAACCCCAAGATATTCAACAGGTAATTTCAGCTGTTTAAATCCTAAGATTTCCTTGATATTTGTCTTGGTTGTTATGCTGGCTCTCTCCGCCCAAATGAATCCACTTTTATTCCTGTTAATGTGCTGTCCTGAAACCTCTTCATAATTCTCAAGCACTTTTATTCTTAAGCAATTTCATTTCTTTTGTGCCTCATACGCCGGCTCCAATAATTACTTGTCTAAATACGTCATGTTAGGGCACGCCTTAAAGTGCTCCTCCCCAGGTCCACCGTCATCAACTACCGATGTCCTTCCATCAGTGTTCTTCCAGCGCTTCATAGTCTTTATCGTACGCTTGTAGAGCTACTCATCAAGAAAGGTCTCCCAAGTCGTCTTCCAACCAGATGCAAAAAAATCTCTCTTGTCCCAATCGCTTCAATGGCCAGTCTGTGAATAAGGCCCTTTCTTCTGTGAGTAGTTAAGTATTCCTTTGTGAAGCTCTTGTGTCTGAAGTAAGCCCTTTCCCTTGATTAGGGGTGTGCAAAAAACCAAGACCGAGTAAATCGACCCGAAACCGGACCGGGTCCCGGTCTGGGCTTTGCGGCCAAAATGACCGGTCCGGTCCCAGACCGGGCCGGTCCTGTCCTGGGTTTTCTTTTGAAAACCCGAAAACCCGATCAAAGACCGGTTGACCTTTTTCTTTTTCTTTTTTTTAATATATAAATTGAAACTCAGTTTTCACTTTTCCTAATGCTCAAAAAGTAAGAATCAAAACTATTTCCTTTACATAATCACTTGCACAAAGACCCGTCTTATTTATAAGCCCCGATTATTTGACATTTTACAAAACTTTCAATGTGGGACAATCATTTAAACTTAAAACTAAATATAAAGAACCAAGACAATTATTAATTTACCTTAAAGTCCACAAAATTTCCTTTACATAGTCACTTTCACAAAGGCTCATCTTATTTATAAGCTCCAATCACATTATTTTTTACAAAACTTTCAATGTGAGACAATTAAAAAATTAAAGCAATACTACTAAATTTCTTTTTTAGGTTGGAATTTTTTGGCCAATAAACTTCTTTAAAAATCATCATTATTATATTATTTTTTAAGCAATAGTCAAGAACAATTTTGTTAATATATGATGTTACTAGAATTTGCAACATTGTAAGGATTTTGTTAAAGAAAATTGTTCAGATTTAGAATATGTTTATTGACTCGATTTAAGTTATATGCTATTATTATATAATATATATAAATATATTTATATATAGAGGTGGAAAATTTGTGCTTATACATCTTCTCATTTATTTAAGTGGTTTTCTTATTGGTAAAAAATGTGAAATTAATTTTCTTGCTTTTATTTTAAGTGGTAAGTGTTATTTATTTTTGACAATTATATCATTTTTGTAATATTTAATCCCCATAAATGTATAATAAAGCAGGAATTATCTATCTTTTGCTTTTTGAAAATATCAAAATTGTATCGTAGAATTGTTAAAATTATAAAGTAGATATAATATTTATGACTTTTACATTTATTTTCCAATTTAGGATACATATTTCAAATACTTAATAATTTTAGATTTGTTAAAATAAAAAAATGAGAAATACAAGTAAGTCTGGTGCTTCTACCTTACGGAGGTATGTTAATACTTTTGTTGCATATAAAACCCTTCTATTTGTTTGTTCTAAACTTTGTTTATATATGTTCTTACGTTACTAAGTTTATAAAAAATATTTTCACAAGCCCGAAAAAAACCGAATTCATTACCCAAGCCCGAACCGAACCGAAGATGTTTGCCATTTTTGGGACCGGGAAGGGGACCGAACCGAAGATGTTTGGTCCGGTCTTGGTCTTTCAAAAACCCGGGACCGAAACCCGTTTGCACAGCCATATCCTTGATTGCCTTTAGGACTTTTTTTATTTCCATTGCAGAAGATGATCAAATAAGCAACAAAAGCCAGATGAGATATCTAGCAATTTCCTTCATATATGTATCTCTAGCTAGGTTTCTCCTCTATCATCCTATTCAAATTTCTAGATAAAACTTCAGAAGCAATAATGAACAAGCTAGGAGATAGTGGATCTCCATGTCTAAATCCTCCAGTAGATTTGAAAAAAAAAACAGTAGAAGTACCATTAATCAAGATAGAGAACCAACATCCATTAATACACCTCATCACCAAATCAATCAATTTGGAGAAAAAAACCCCATTTTGCTAAGACCTTTTGGAAAAAACAATTCAATCATATCATATGCTTTCTCTATATCAATCTTCAGGATAACATTACCACCATGGACCTTTCTATTCAGCTGAAAAGCCAACTCTTGAGTAAGCAAAATGTTGTTAGCGGTCCCCTCTGAGCAACAAAACCATTTTGATTAGGGGAGATCAACTTTGGTAAAAGTTTTGCCAATCTATTATTAATAACCTTCGCCACCAATCTATTGAAAACCGTGCATAAGCTTATAGGCCTAAAATCCTTCCAGTGTTTTGGCTACTCATTTTTAGGGATTATGCATATAGTTGTGTTAGCAAAGCCCCTATGCATAAACTCACCCCCCTTCCCAAAAAAAAAAAAAGAGCTAACCGCATTGCACACATCCAAACTAGTAATACTCCAACAAACCTGGAAGAAATGTGTATTAAAGCCATCAAGACCAGCAGTTTTGCCCTTATTGATGTCAATGATAACATTTTTAATTTCATCATCAGTAGGCTCTCTAATCAGCCCTTCATTTTCTTCCTCAGAGATGCATGTCTCTAAACAGTCCATCATTTCACCACGTTCCTGGCAATCAGCAGTTTGAAATAATTTTTGGGAATATCTCATAGCAGGGTCCCTAATCCCCAATTCCTCCTAGATGGTTTGATCATGTTCTTATCCAGTTGTTTATTCTTCTCCCTTTAACCCTAGCATGATAAAATATGGTATTATTATCTCCTTCCTTTAGGCAGTTTATCCCAACTTTTGGTTTCCAAAATACTACCTCATTTGCCAAAGCATTAAACAAAATAGCAAGCCCTTTATGAAGATTATCTATTCACCATTTTGTAAAAAGATTCACTATTAAATTTAATAACTAATATATGATGATCGTCATTTAATTATTTAAATTATAGATTAATTTAATTATTCAATTGTTTAATATATCTTGAAATTCATTGTTTATAATTAATAAAAATTAAAAATATATATCGTCAGTTTAAGTTAACTGAAAATTATAATTGTAATTTATCGTTTTTGAATAAGAAATATTTTTACAATGCATATAATAGTCAAACTAGCAATTATTTCGTACAATGCCAATTATCTAAATTAGTGCAAAAAAATAAAATGGATATTTATTTGCATTAAAGATAATAATTGGGTTAAAATTTATTGTAAACTATAGTTACCTTAAGATTACAAGAAAAAAATTACATTATTATTTGGTTGGTGTTAAAAATAATTATTCCTTATTGGGTAACGTAACTTTATAAAATTTCATCATACAGAAAAAGAAAAAAAATTGTATTATTTATTTTTTTAAATAATTTGATATGCTTTCTTCCCGTACAACGTATGAGTGAGAATCTAGTGTTAATTAATAGAAATGGAATTTGCTTTCACCCCTAATTAATTATTAGGGGCCTTTTTATCAGCCCTAAATATAAATAATAGAGGTCAAATATACTTTCATCCCCAATTGATTATTGGGGGTTTTTTTTTTCCACAATTGTTCTAAATAGGGACTAAACATACTTCTGCCTCCATTTCATTATTAGTAGGGACGTATCTCTTGTTCTGCCCCAATTTGATTGCTCCTAATACTCTCAAAATTGATAGTGATAATAAACCTTCTAAGCTCAACGAACACTTAAAGGTATTATTTAAGTAACTTCATAGTTTAACAAAAAGACTTTGGTTACTTAACTAATTATGCTGAATTTAGCATGTTTATAATTGAAGGGAAACCATTATTTTGAATTTTTGTATTTGTTAATTTTTTTAAAGTTTTTCTTTCATTTTTTTTAATATTACGAAGGGGATTGTAGGGTTGGGGAATTGAACCCTTAACTAGGGTTTTAATAAGAAGCTTTTTCACATGGTCCTATAAGATTTCTTGGACAAATTGTTCAAATACAGGGGAATAAAAAGTGGAATACAATCAAACTGAATGCTCGCCCCCCGAAGAGGCGAGTAAGTGTTGAGCCAGTGCGAGTCCTGTTATCACTGAGACCCTAGAGAAGCTCCAAAAAATGGACACCAATAAAGAGTAAAGACAAATAATTACTTGGTTCGCAAAATTAAATATATAAAGCGAGGAATAATATAATATACCGAAAATTAAATTCAAAAAATATATATATAAAAAAAGCAAAGCATAATTTAAAAGATTACTATATGTATTACCAAAATATATACAACGTACAAAAATTACTAAAGACCACATGTCTTGCAATTTTGGAGGTAAAAATATTAATCAAATGTACACAATCTAATTTTTCAACCATTGTAACATGGTTGAGAGGAGATAGGTCTTAAGCAACTTGAGTTTAGAGAAACTTCCTTTTGCTGAGGCCACTATAAAAGGTAGAGTTAACAAGATTTGGTATGCAATATATGTCATTGGAAACACAACATTACGCTTTATAGTTGTTTTTAGGTATTGTAAACTTCATCTAGTATGTACAATTTCAAAATCAACAATTCATTATATAAATCATCTCCAACAATGTCTGAATTGCCATCATGCCTCAAATATTACTCCAAATTCATGCAACACATCTTCAACTCATCGTAAAGTAAACCTCGTAACCTCTTAATATCAAACAAAAAAACCAAAAGTCTCCATATATGATTTAAAGTACTCAAACTGGGTTTTAAGAGAAGATTGCACTTAATAAACCACACACAAGTACTCAACTTTGAAAGATTCTTCAGGCAACAGATGTACCTACCAAAAGAAGATAAAAATGAAATAAATAAAAAGGAAAAATAACGAGAACAACAAATGTAAGGTGACGGATATGCCTCATCACTTCTCTCCAGTGTGCATTTTCTTCATTCATCAATAGTTGCACAGTACTATCAATTGTAGCATTTCTTTTAAGTCAGTTTTCTAACTCACTCCAGCAAACCATACAATCTAAATGCTCTAGTTTTTTATCATGATTGTTAAGAGCTTTTCTCAAATTATGTCAATCTCTGAATCCATCACTAGCCAATTGACCAACTTTAGACACAATGTCATGTTTAGGAAGCAACTTGCAACAGAAGCAAAACAACTTTTCTTCAAAAATTGAATATACAAGCCACCTCCTATCAATTGTCTTCCCATTCGGTAGTACTTGGCTAAGATATGACGAATCAAGGTGTCTTTTGGTCGCATCTATTAGAAACACGAAGCTTTCGACTCTTTTTGGACCCCTTTCTACTAAATAATCTCTCTTTTTATACTCAAAGTCTTTCCAATTCCCAGGATCATCAACATCAATGCTTTCACTTCCTCTTCTTCTTCTATGACTCTTAAATCAGTTGCAATGTTTTCTTCATTCATATACTCTTCTTCTTCTATCATCCTAAATCAGTTGCATTGTTTCCTTTAATCACATTGACATCAGTTGACTCATTCACTACATTTTCGTCAGTCTTCATCTCTCTTCTTTTCTTGTGAAAATACTTATCAAGATCTCCTGTCTAACTTTGTATGAAAGTTAATTCCATTGCCTTCTTTTTTCTCTTTTGATATCCAGATGCATGTGTTAGAAGCATGACATATGCCGATTAATCATATCACTAGAAGAAGAAATAAATATTAATTAATCTCACCACTATGATAGAGGTATCGTTCATCAATTGCAAATTATACAAACTAAAAATAATATGTTACAAATAACATAGTATTCACAAGTTATGTAATATGTTTTAATTCAACCCTTGTGTATTATGATTTATGTAATTCTTTTAATCCTTTGCATTGTTAATTGTATTACAAGTTCAATTGACAATAGAGTCAATACTTATTGTTTTACCAATTCCATTATTCAAATCAATGCCCTTAACCCTTCATTACCTTACCAATTGCAACTTATAGATCTACAATTGGCAAATGACAATTCAATTGTTTTACCAATATGTTTTAAGCTCTAAATCCACACTTGTCTTATTGTTTTTGCCCTTTTAAATTCAATACTCAAATTTCAAACCAACAACTCCTCAATAATTTAAACCAATAATGAGCTTATTCCTCAAATTTCAAACCAATAATTCGATCTCTCAAATTTCAATACTCATCCAAAATTCCTCACTCTCTAAGCCAAACTAATTAACCAATAAACATCTTCAATCCCTAAAACAAACCAAATAACCAGTCAATCAATAAACCTCCTCAATCCCTATCTCAAACCAATTAACCAATAGGTAAAAAAACCAGTAAATAAAAGTAAAAAACACTTGCCAAATTTCCCTAATCGTTATAACTCAAGAGAGCAGCCAACTGGCTAAGCACTAGTACGCCGAAAGCAGCCAGCCAAGGACCAGTATTTCAGAAGGCAAGCGGCGGCAGAGCCTATAGTAATAGCCAGCAGTAGAAAGGCAAAAGACAGCAGCGGACAGCCGAGTCGCGGATTGCAGAGTCACAGAGTCGCGGATTGGCTACGGTGATTGATTCACAACTGGCAAACGGTGATGGCGAATTGAGGCTAACGAATTGATTGGAGAATTAGGATTCTTCTATTCAATTGGAAGTTTAGGATTTGGGAAATTTGGGAGATTTAGCAATTTAGGGTTTTTTTTGGCAATTGACAAATGTTTGGGTTAGGGGAAGTCGAACAACCACGTTTGCAGATTTTTGTTTTAGGTCAATATCGGCCCTTGATTTCTTTTACAGTTGGGCCCTGATAACTTTAAAAAAAAAAAAAAAAGAGATGATCAAATGCATTTTAGGCCAACTATAACAAATATAATTGGGCCCCTTACGATATAATGGAGCCAAAGAACCCATAGAATCAGGATCCTTACTGCCAAGAACTGCTGGAAAAGCCTCGACCCGAGCTTCATTGATAGGAATACCCTTTTTGCATTCCAAACGAAGACCCAAACAACAAGCTAGCGCCTCGGCTTCTTACATCTCATATTGTTGATTCACCTAAATAGCAAAGGAACTAACATAATCTTGGGAGACCACTCTTCCCAACCCCACTGCTGAATCACGAGCCACAGCATCTGTATGCAAAACCCATATGTACTCTCCCCTCTCATTCACTTGGTACTGTCACAGTACACAGGTCCGTCTACCACCTCTTTCCACCCTGTTTTCCCTCATGTACGCAGCCAAGTACTCAATGCCACGTGCCATCCGTACCTCCCAATCATCTTTCCTCCGCTAGAAAATTGCGCGGTTTCTTTCTTGCCATATAATCCAAAGAATCATACAAATGTTTTCCTTTATCTCCAGATCATCGAGCTTCAACACACCCTCAAGGAGGCCATCAACACCACCCCAAAGCAATGGTTTCACAACACCCCAATACTCATAGTTCTTCCATACTCATTTAGACCATTTACACAGATTCTGCTCGAATTTCCCCAATCCTCTGCTCTACAACAGTTGAATATGCTTTATTATTATATTATTTTTTTGAAAGAAATTATTATTATTATGACTTCTGAAGGGTAAATTTAATGAATACTCACTAAACTTTAAGAATCTAATTACCAACTCACTGAACTTTGAGCAATGTTCACCATCCATCACTGTCTTAACTCTCGTTTGTATATAGTTGACGATGTTAGTGACATGGCTAATGGCTATATTTTAAATGTTACTGGATACTCACTATACTTTAAAAATATAGCTGTTAACTCACCGAACTTTATAAATGTACCTATTAACTCACAAACTTCCATTTGTAATCAAAAGCTCACTGAATTTTAGAAAATGTTTATCATTCGCCACCTATATGAATGCAAAACCATTCCCTTATTTATTTTTTTTTTTTATTCATGTAGACTTTATATTACATTTTCCTTTTTGTATTATTACAAAAATACATGGAAATGTCAATTGAGTATAACACATATAACTTCACGGCATCATAGCGCAACACAAATTTGATTCATTATTATCTAGCAAAAGCTTCCTTTGTGTTGCGCTACGGCACCCTGAAGTTATATGTGTTATATCCTCCATTGACATTTTCATGTGTTTTTGTAATAATAACGAAAGAAAAATGTAATATAAAGTCTATAAGAGTAAAAGGAAATAAGGAAATGATTTTGCATTCATATAGGTGGCGAATAGTAAATATTTTCTAATATCCAGTGAGCTCTAAGTTACAAATGAAAGTTCGGTGAGTTAATAATTACATTTATAAAGTTCGTTGAGTTAATAGTTATATTTATAAAGTATAGTCAGAATCAAGTAACTATTACAACATAGTTGTTAGCCACGTTACTAACACCATTAACTTTAGGTAAACGACAGTCAAGACAATGATGGATGATGAACATTGCTCAAAGTTCAGTGAATTAGTAGCTACATGCTAAAGTTTGGTGAGTTAATAGTTATATCTCTAAATTTCGGTGAGTATTCATAAAATTTACCCGACCTCTGGACAACTTTTTTTTGGGTTATATGTGGGTAAGTTTTTGGGCTGGATTTCAATATGGTCCAGGCATATTTTTAACACGGCCACTCAAAAGCCAAGTGCAGCCCATCGATCATGCTTGGCCTGAGGAAGACATTGCCCATGATGGTGATCATCACCAATAATAATGAATAATATTGTTCTTTTTTAATTTGTATCAACTCAGCCAAAATTTTAAGTACTCAATTTCTAAAAGACTTTGTTGACTTTTTTTCAAATTCTATTCTCTCATTAATGTGATTAGTATTATCTTTTTATTTAGCTTTATAATTTGACATCTGTGCTTTGTTTTATTTTATTTATCATCAATTCAGCAAAACTGCATACTAGTTATTAATGAATGTTGTTAACTACTTAGCTTGACTGCGAAAAAAATATTGTAGCAAAACCGTGGTTTAAAACTAAACAAAACCATTTGATTCAGGTTTGAGATTTTCTTAAACCGATCAAAATGGTTTGAAATTTAGGTTGGAGATTTTTCCAAGCCGCTGGAAATGGTTTGGTATGAAAATATGCCAAAAAGGGGCCAAATCAAACTATTTACCCCCCCCCCCCCATGATCAAGAGTTTCGAGCAATGGAAAAAGAAGGATATACAAAAGAATGGCCATTTATATCAAGTGTATATTGCACAATGCATGCAATTATATATATACAATTATAGGAATGAATCTAGGTCCAGTCTTACGAAAGAAGCACTAACATAGTTGATAGTACCATGTAATAGGAATTTCCCACAAGCAGGAAAAAAAAAGGATTATTTGCAAGAACACACACACAAAAAAAAAAAGGGGGGGGATTATGTGCAAGAACCTCGAAGAAGAAACTTTGCGTGTACTTTTAATTCCATCGGCTTAACATCTACTGCTTCGGTCTAAGCTCAATGCCTTCAATAAGAAGGCCCCCTTTGAGTTGATGACCTTTGACCTCTTTTAAGCTCATTTTCACCTCTTTGCCGTCTTTGCCATCGCAGAAGAATTCACCCAATTCAACTTCTAACCATCCATCTTCTCGTAGATGAATACTATGTTCTTCTATTTCAAGGTTGCTCAGTCTTGATCCACCAGATCGGAAGAGCACACGTGTTCTTTGATTCTTCTCTTCTACCCTCATTGTCCCTTAAATAAGTTTTCCCAGTTGTTTTGTTACCATCACCTACTTGAATTGAGACCTCTGATGGTAAAGAGTCTAGCCCAAATGCACGATCCGCAAGTTTAACAATGAGGTAAGCTCCATATGTTGTATTGTTGGACAACATTAGTGTGTTGACTTTACCATGAATCTCGAGCCAAGATACCATTATAAGCTCCACTCCTTCAAAAAATCTAACATAAAAAAGAAATATTCGAAAACTAGATTATAAGTTTATAGAACTTCATTTGCATTAAATTTAGAGTTGATTGCATGAAACTCATAGTTAAATGTTTGACCCAATAGATAAATGAATAGAATAAATAGACATACCTTGAGTGAAGAAGGGGTTTCCAGCTCCAGTAGAGAGGATTGCTTCCCCATGTAATTGACAATTCCCTTGCACTCAATATGTAGCATTTCTTGTTTGTGTACTTATCAATTGAAAATGTCTGCATTGACCCCAAAAAAAAAAAAAAAAAAAAAAGTAGTATGAATATTATAATTATTTGCATATATTATATGTATCAACTTAATGAGATACATTTTGCCTATTTTTTATGTACCTTTTTACCCCCATCAATGAGGAGAGGAGTGCAAAGCTTGAAAAACAAATCCTTCTTAGAAGAGAACTCTATAGGAGAAACTGACTTTGAAATAATATCACGATAATCATAAGGCAAGAATTTGTCCCAGACGAGATCTGATTCAGCTGAACTTCGAAACATAGTCGATACAAGTGAAGATTGGCAAGCATTTTGGGGGGTCGTGAATGCGATAATGTGAGCAAGACAATCTTCCGCCAAGTCGTGGATTGCGGTTGTTGTCATGGTTTATATTGAATTAATCAATCCATGCATATTGAATGGTGGTCTTAAGGGCGTTATATAGCTTTATATTTGACACATGAATTCAAGATAATACAACATCCCAATCCGTGTTACCATTTGGACTAAAGTTGGATGAATTATTGGTTTTCTTGTGCAAAGGAATTAGTCAAGGATTTGTATGTATATACTATTTGAGATGTTTGAAAAGTTTCTTTTGTTTTTCTTGGTTCTAACTTGTAATTAAGTAATGTGATCAAGGAGATAGCTCATTAGTAGATCTTTTTTTTCTTTTTTGGTTGGGGGTGGGTTGTGCTTCACTGAGTTTGAATCACATCCTTCTCATCCGTCCGCCCCATTTGTAATAAAAAAGAAGTTATAATTAACAAAAATATGTATAATTTTCTTTTTCATTCTCTTGAAAGGTAGCTTTGAAGTGTCCGAGGGTAAGTTGACCTTTTGCACACGCGCATATATATGAGTTTGATTACTTTTCATTTCTGCCACTTGTTTTTCTTCAACGTATCAAAATAGAAATTTCAACATAAATGAGCTAATGATATGCTAAAAAGGTACCTTTCAAGCTACTCACCGAGTTTGAATCGCGCCCTCCCCATCCGTCGTCCTCATTTGTAATAAAAAAAACCTTATAATAAAAAAAATATGTAGAATATAATTTTTTTTTTCATTCTCTTAAATGGTGGCTTTGATGCGTCGTAGGGTAACTTGACTTTTCGCACACGTGCATTTATCTGACTAATTACTCTTCATTTTTTCCGCTTGTTTTTCTTGAACCTATCAAACGAGAAATTTCAACATGAAAATTATATTGGCTACTATAATAAGCTAAAAATGTTAATTTTCAAGTTACTTCTCATGTGCTTAGAGTATCTCTGATGTAAAGTCAAGGTGAAATATTTTAAGTAGATATGTATCAAAGAATATTGACATTATATTCAAAAAATTCTCTAATGCAACAATGTCAACATTGTATAATTGTCAAGTTATTATTAGGGATTTTAAAAAAGAGAGAGAGAGAGAGAAATTTTGTGACTAGATAAATTAATACTTGACATTGTCATATATTATAATAGAGAATGTCATCTTATAACATTTTTCATGATAATGTCAAGTATTTAATGTGTCAAATAAGTACTTTTTTGTTAATTGTCAATTTATTTCATAATTATGACTATATATTAGAGATGCTCTATCTGTTTAACAGGCGTTTGCGAGGAGGAACCAATATCATTAACTCAAACTTTAATATGTTCAAATTTCATTTCTTCAAGATTAAATACCAAGTCATTAAATTTTTTGGAGATTCTCTGCATCAGTTGAGAACTACTATATGGTTTTTTTTACTTCAAGTACAAAATTAAAACAGTATAATATATGAGAGAACAAATTAATATTATTATTTTTTGTAAAAATATATCCAAGATCAAATCATCATCATCACCATTTTGTAAAAATGAGAGATAACAAAATTGATATTTATCAGCTCTAGTAGAATAGCTTCAACAATTGATAGTTATAACGAATAAGCAACGCAATGCGTGCTAAAAACACAAATGAAATTAGTAGGCGTGAATAGAGATGATGATAAAATAGATAATCACCGATCTTGATTGGATTTGTATTCAGCTCAAACAAGACGAAAAGTTTTCAACTTAATCGAAAATGAACCAAGGACGATACTGATGAGAAGTCAGAAGGCTAATGCAACTAGTTGTGAAATAAGTGAAAATATTACTTATAATAATTACTGCATATTACTTATCCGGTTGTGTTCAATTCTCTTTATCAAAACACTTTATAATCTCACATACCGCTAATTTGACTATTAATTTAACAACTGCTCGTTTATAACTACAAATTTCAAAATTTTGTTAAATCTACATCACTCATTTCACCTCATTATAATATCTCATTATAATTCAATTTGAATAAATAACTTCAAACAGCCGCTTAAGTCAAGTTAAAGTTATATTATGAACTCATTAATTTAACTTTGTATTCGTGTATTCGTGTTCATTTTTAATAAAGGTAGTCCAATCTGGCTGCAATGCATCACAAGAATCTATGCTACAAATTCAGTCATCTTTTTTTATTTTTTAATATACGTATACTTCCCTTTATTTTTTAAACAATATGTTATATAGTTTTGCTTCTTTTCTTTTCTCAATTTTTTTCCCTGTTTGGGTACTTATACTGCATTTTAATTATATAAAGATCCCTAATTCTTAATTCTTATAACGTTTGTGTCACTAACATTTTAATTTGTTGCATTGTTTTCTCATCCTTTGCATTAATTATCAGATCTTGCTCTTAGCTCACGGTTGATTTTGTTCCAAAAATTCTGTTTGTTTGATTTAGAATCATAACTTGAAAATATGAAGTTGCATTTTCATAGGCTGTGCTCTTTCAATTATTTAAAAGATTTAGGTGGTTATATAATAGAATATTTAGATACGGGCACGAGATTATATAATTAATAGAAACTGTATTTTCTTGTGTGATTGGTGCAAAATATGTAGTGTCAATATATAGCAACACGTCACTAACTAATATATAAAACTCAAGAAAGAGTGATGCATGTAGAAATAGTCACATTCCCGAAAGACAGAAAATTTCTTGTTTGGCCCTTTTTTTTAATTTTTTGAACCCAAGAAAAAAAACTATGTGATTTCTATATCTAACCTATAAGTCTATCTGTAACACATTATCGTAAAAAGAAAGACTTACGAAAATAACCAACAAAATTTCAAGATCTTCTGATATATTATTCAAACTTAGTACTCTATTTTAGATTTTTCTATTGTAATTAACATAGTCAAAAATTTCTACCGCTTGAAGTGTTCGGATAGCCCTCCTCCTTCGATCTACATGCATGCCTGCAAGGTGTAAAGAACCCGTCTAGAGTTTATCTCAAAGCCCCTCTAGTGTAGAAATCAGTAAAATGGAAAAAATATGACTTCTCCCCCAATTTAATCGTTGCTTAATAGGGGGTCAATTACTTGTGGACATTTTTTTTTTAATCAAAGCACTAACTAAATTGTAACGTCGTTTTTAGGAGTCCGCTTAACCTAGATAGTGGGGGTTTAGAATCCCCCTACCATTTTTATTAATATATCAACGGTGGTACACCCAAGAGAGGGGCATAAAACCTCACCTCTAACTAAATATATAATCAATGAATGCAGTAAATAAGGATGTATTACCTCCCTAACACTGAAATGAGTAATAGAAAGAATAAAGACTAATTATAGAATAACTGTACATAAGGCTCAAAAAACCAAAATAAAACTAAGCTAAAGACGTCTGATGGACGGAAAATCATGACGGTCCATCTGTAGAAGCTAGCCCACGAGCCCGTGAAAACAAATCATGGACCCGATACTCTGTGTAACACTGTCTAGTCTATCCATCTGAGGCAAGCGTGTCAACGACCTGATCATCCTCGCAGAATATGTGCGAGAGTCTGTCTCTATCAGAGTACAACTGTTGCCGAATACGTCGAAAAAAAAATATGAAGACGCAATATGGCCGCTTCTATGAAGAATGCAATTAATGACAACTATAAATTAGCCTCCACCCAAGATCTGTGATACCCAGATATCAGGCTAGGAAAATGCCATCAAGGATAGCCTGAAGCTCTATCTCTACAATAAGGTAATCCCCGTAATACGCAGAAAAGGCATGAACATAGCGCCCCATATGGTCCCTGATAACACCACCTCCACTGGCTCTCCCATGAACAAAACATCTACATGTGTTCACCTTGTAAGATTCCACAGATAGACTATACCAAAGAACTAAAACAAGATGGGAGAAAGGAGGAGAAGATACAGAAATGTCAAACCTAGAAGCTAGGTCAACGTCCCCTTTCAAATGCATGGAGTGAAAGGCTCCGCCAATATGAAGGAGAGATATAGCCTAGTGTACACGCTAGATGATCATTCTAGAGTCAGTAGTTATACCTCTGTACTTCACATCATTCCGTACCATCTAAAGAAACCAGAATATGAAAAGTGGCACAATGATGTGAATGTGACCCTTCTGATAGACTGTCTAGAGAACCGCCATCACTAAAAGTGATGCTAAATACCATCAGACGCTGGGTGAGGAACCTGGAAAATAGAAGAGAAGTACTGTCATACTCTATTAGCCATTAGGCTGCCAATAAATACATGTTTTAGTGACTCCTTCTCAGAGCAACACTGACAACGTGAAGGCATCTGCACATAAATCTATTGCCTAATCATCTAATCGACTAGGACTAGACACTTCAATGAATGCCTATAGAAAAAAAAGACACTGTCACAGCAACGATCTGTCTCCAAAAATCACCATAAGCTGGCGGTCTAGTACATGGCTGTCTACCCATCTCCCAAGCGGACCTTGCAGTGAATCTGCTATTAGAAGGAGCTGCCATAATATGTTATTTAAGCTCACGGTGTCCAACGACTCCACTGCAATATGCAACGCCATCTGCAAAGGCACAACCTACATGAGCCTGCCAATATCCCAAATAGTATCATAAAAAAATCACGCAGTCTGGCTGAAGTAAGAGTCTGAGACGGCAATTGCGAGGCAAGTGAATTGTCCCCCATCCAACAATCGTGCCAAAAGAATAACTGGCCCCTACCCAGCTGCCAAGAAATCTAGGCATTAGGATGAGACGTGTGCTCTTCCGATCTTCAACCACTAGAATGTAAGTAGGACAACTAAATCTATAAAAGATGATGTCCCCTGCAATACTTGTCAGTAAGAATTAATCCCAAAAAGATCCTTGGGACCAAAATTTGCTCCAGAGCTTTAAGGAGAAGTGCTAATAATATAGATCGGAAGAGCGTCGTGT
>CAVNYN010246986.1:0-23901 GCA_963692815.1 Nyctanthes arbor-tristis
AATATATACTTATATAGGAAACGCATTCAAGTGAGTGAAGCGAAGAAATAATAGAGCGAAACATGCGGGTGAGCTGGACATTTGAATCTGGGCCGTTGCCCATGCTGGAATTGATGTCCAAGGTCCAATTAGTTAGACCGGGTTTAATCGGGCTGAATTAATTAATGAGATTAATTAATTAGACCGCTTAGTTGTAGGCCATGAAAGCTCAAATACGATTAGGGTTTTACATCATACAACTATAAATAGGCGTCTTATGGTTAGGGTTTAATAGAGAGACGGTGGGGAGAATTCTTATGACGAATTCTACATGATGTGATCATAGATATTTTGCTAATTTTTTACTAGCACGTGAAATTAATAGAATCCTAAACATACTCCTATATATCCGCTTCGAATTATTCGATGTTATGGAGTTCCAAATTCGTTCTTGTTGCGTGGATTACCGTTAAAGGCTGGATAATTGGACAACTATGGTGATGAGCATTGCTCCTACGGTCAAATAAGATTTGCTATTCATAGCGTTCATCAAGAAAGTATTTTTCTATCATGAGTTCTTTTGAAGTGCAAGGTTGATTCTAGGCATAGGAATTGGCTGTTTATTTATTTCCTTTGTACATATATATTTTTCAATTTCTAACAGCTCAAACCAGACTTTATCTTTGGTTGTGAGTTAATTGTTTTTGTTGTCAATTTCAGATACACATACAAACATATAATAATAAGAAGAAGAAAAGTTAAGTTATAGTTCTTAATGAATTTGACTAATACGATGTTTTTCTCCTTTTTTTTTTTTTTTCTCTCCCTTGGGTCAGAGATAATTATAGGGAAGCAGTAGCCTAGATTTCAAAAATAAATTTGTATGTTTGCCTATGATGATTAAGTAGTACAAATCCTGGAATTAGCAAAATATGTCTAAAAGAGTTTATAGGTTAAGATTAATGTTGTCTTGTTTTGCTTGGATTCTAGCTAGTCCTTATCATATAAAGAAAAAATTGTATCACGGGAGACCATATTGTTTTTAACTTTTATTGTCCAGAAACGGACCAACATAGACTTACATACGTGGGTTCAATTTAATTACTCTTCACAAATCAGTAGTGTTTTATCTGTTGCACAGGCACATATAGCCAAAATGCATTCAAAACAATCCAGTTGCGCCAAGCACACATAACACACAATACCTTTTATTAAAATTTTTAACGAATCAGAAGCTATATATTGCCGGAAGTGTACATACGTACTATATATATAATTAATTAATCATTATGTGAACTCGATTTTCATATAAAGATACCGAGTGTCTTTGTTATAAAGACGTTTTTGAGTCCACTAGTTTCATAGACCCATATACACCGGGTGTCTCCATATGATGATTCCTCCATGAAAACTTCAGTGACACTGGACTAGATTATTCTTCATGCATGTTCTAATGCAGATACTGTTCCAGTTCTTTGTTGATATGGCCGTACTGTAGTTTTTGAGTGGGTTTGCACTCACTCTCTTTTTGTCAAATAAAGCAAATTATAAGGCCTCATGTGCCATTTTCATGCATGCTCGTGTATAAGAATGGGGTAGTATAAATGGTTGAACGTAGAAACCAGAACGTAAATAGAAGTGAATATGCCTAGTTGCTTTATGTTCATTCATGATTTCCTTTCAGCCCTTAAACTATTTTATATATGTCCTGATTAAAAGAAAAACAATTAATAACTAGTGTAAATATGGCATATATAATTTGTAGATAAACTGATAGAGATGTTACTGGATCAATGCTAAAAGATGACATACCAATTACTCCTGAGCATGGCAATCAGTGGTTTTGATCGACGAGTGGACCCTACTCCTTTCAGTCTTTAGTTTTAAACTCTCTACATCATTACATTATTATTCACTTACAGCTTATCGATTTTAATTTGAATCTCATTTGTTTATTTAGCTGTCATTATTATTTTTTTTATTTTTTTTGCAAACAACTTATGACGGTATTTTATTTGTTCTTTTTCTTGTTCAAAAAAAAGGGTAAAAAATCAAGTTGTAGTTTTTTAGCTTTTCAAATTAAATAAATAACATCAATGAAATGATGTTGGTTGTTAGTTTGTGAACCAATTTATATGGTCTACCAACCTCAAATTCATTCACATGCATGTTTTCGCAGAAAGAAAAAACTTTAGAAATCAGGGGGCGATGCGTTGACATATGTATGTGTATGTCTCCTAAATTGAGCTAGCAGATTATTACTTTTATTACAATGAACCAGAACCCCCATACTTTAGTGTAGCCTCTAGTTAATGATGCTGTGGATTTATACAGAAATAGAAATCAATAATAATATATTTTAGCATCTCGATTCAAAAATTTCATTATTGGGGAAGTAGGTTTGGCTAAATTATTTGTCTTATTTTTTATTATTTCTTTTGGCACAAACGATCATCTCATAATTGAAATAGAAACATTTTTGGATAACGCGAGCTATCTACCCAGTGTCTTGTGTTTATTCATTCCTTTAAGCCCCTCAACTATTTGAAAAAGAAAAAATAGTAGTAAATTTGGTGTAAATAGTGACTTGTATTATTGCAAAACTAGGATCACCAATACTAATATGCTAGGGAAGTGAAAAGAGAAGATAGAGAGCGAGTGCTTGTGAGTATGGCAATGAATGGTTTCGATCAAAAAGTGGGGGGGGTCCTACTTCTTTTGACCTAGATTAATGGGAAGTCCCTACCTCTTATATATTTCCTTAATTGCAGCTACTGAAATCAAAATATTTAATTACCATGATCATTCCTCAATAATTTCAAGCTATATGGAGAATATATTATTACTATCATCTAATTATTATTATATTGTCATTTCATTCTTTAACTATCGTTTTCCTTACTCAGTGAATGCCTTCACATCTTTAGTGAAACAGCAGTGTCTGCTAATCCCACATCAACTATTGACCATTGAAAGGTTGGGATGTTCCTGACATTATATAGAGCTCCTAAGCAAATTTTTCGTTAAAGGTCTCTAATAATACATAATGTTGAATTTGGGCCTTACTAAACTTTTCTTTCTTTCTTTTTCTTATAAGAATAAATTTAAGTAGATCTCCAACTTCATATTTTAGGGCTCTAGGCGTTTGTTTAGAAAGTCTAGCCTGATGCACGTTATTCTTAAAACAAGAGACATTGGATTTTCTAATAGTATGAACAACGTTTAGAGTTCTTTAAGTTTTATGTAGCTGAATCATCTCATATAAAGAGCAACTTGTAAAAAAGCCCGAGTCAAGCTTGTTTGGGTTTTGTTTGACACGAGTTGAGGCTTGGTTTGACCCATGTAGAGTGATCAAGCATATGACGTATTGTACTATTGTAGTACTAGACAGAGAGTGTGTTATAATATCAACTATTGATGTGATGTGTGGGATGATATGATTATATCAGAGACTGATGTTATTCTACATCACTACCTGATGCCATTACAGCACAAAACATCTAGTGTGAGATAATTTCTACTATGTAGTTTGTTGGTGTCAGGTTGGTGGTCTGTAAATTTCTTCTTTTAGTTTATCTTTTTATTATTATTTTTTTAAATTGTACTTTTTAACTTGGTTTAGTTATATGTTGTTAGGTGCCAGGAAAAAAGAAAAAAAAAAAGTAAATATTGTTGGTCCTAACCGAGAAAAGTTACCTTTTAGGTTCTAACATTTATTTAGTAACATCTGTGGTTTGCTAAAGGTACTACTATAAACTTTACACTAATTAATTAACCCGCGCGTTGTACAAGAAATACACACACACATATATATATATATATATAAAACAAACTAAAGTAAACAATTAATTAAACGATAAAAAATAAAAGTGATATACGTTCATCAACCAAATTACTTGAACTAAAAATTAACTAAAAAAGAAATATGTGCAACTGCTTTAAAAATTGATATTCTATGTTAATTGATCGATTTCTGGCAAATATATATGTGTAATATATATATTTAGATATAAAACTGCTTGTATACTTACCTGATTATGCGGCCTGAAAGTTACTTTGATTATTTAAATATAAAAGGAAAGAGATAATTACAAATTTGATTACTACACTTACCTAGTTAAATGCAAGGAAAGATATAATTAAGAATTTGATTGATATATACTTACTTAGTTAATCGAAATCTAAAGTATCTCTAAAAGCCAAAAGTTCCGCCTCAACAACTTAGAGATGATTAAAAATTATTATTCAAAATTAAAAAATTAACCCACAACTTAGTTAGTATTATCTGATTATTATTAGGGTGAACAAAAATAAAAACAGAAAAATAAATGGGATATTAGCGATATCAGCTCGACATCATCATGATATCAGATTCTTAATTCTCTTAAGATGCTAGTTTTAGGTGGAAAAATTAACACACTACTTAATTAGTATTATAATGCGAATTGTAATTGTACCTCAAAAAATTAAATATATGGATATAGATTCTTATTACGGTGGACAAAAATAAAAATAGAAAAATAAATAAGATATTAGTGACATCAGTTTGATATCATCATGACATCAGATTTCTAATTCCCTTAGGAAGTTAATTTTAGGCGGGAAAAATTAACTCACCACTTAGTTAGTATTATAAATATATATTATTACTAGAGTGAACCAAAATAAAAATAGAAAAATAAATGAGATATTAGCGACATCAGTTTGACATCATATTCCTAATTCCCTTAGAATGCCAGTTTAGGAGGGAAAAATTAACCAACCACTTAGTATTATAATGCGAATTGTAATTGTACCTTAAAAAATAAATATATAGATATAGATTATTATTAGGGTAAACGAAAATAAAAACAGAAAAATAAATGAGACATTAGTGACATCAGCTTGATATCATCATGAAATCATATTCCTAATTCTCTTCGAATACCAGTTTAAGGCGGGAAAAATCAACTCACCATTTAACCAGTATTATAAATATATATAGGTATATAGATTGTAAAGCGCCCAATTCTACCTTTATTGTATTTAGTTCGTCGCTTAATATTATTCATTTTGAAGGAGCAGAGCCGAGTAATCTTTGCTCGGGCTTTTTGTGCTCAACCCTATATATAAGCTCATAAGGCAGCCCTGTTCGTTTATACAATGGTTATGAAAACCAAACCAGATCAGTTGGTTAGACCGGGAAATTCGAGAACCGACTAGAAAATTAGTCTAGTTCATTAAAAAAAAAAAGAAGAAGAAATTGTTTTCTACGCTTAACGTTTAACTTTTTGTTAGTTAATTGAAAATGGTTCTATCTAATTTGATCTTTTGACCCTTCACCTCTTGCCTTTTCCGGGGCTATGACCGTTTGTTTTTCCAATGTGTCTACACGCTTCTACACCTCTTCAGCTCTTCTAAACACACACATAGAATATATAAGTGACTTTCTTGTCTTTTGATGGTATGTGATTTTTTACTGACTTATGAAGTCCCCTGTGAATCAATGTTATTTCATCTACTTGTTTTATATCTTTTGACTTTGATAAAATTCTCCAAGCAAATAGATTGCTAGTAAAATTTGAAAACTGGTCTCGATTTCTCATTTGCTCCAAGAATAGTGAAGACTTGTATATCTTATAAACAAAGTGTAATTCCTTTTCAATAATAATAATAAGAATAATAATGGGCCATTAGATGTAGAGAATTTCTCCATAGGATTCGAATTGAGCAGTGTAACTGGCCCCATCAGATTCTTGCATTATTGGTTGCACTCACGGAGCTGATTGCCATGCACATGTAGACCGGTCACTACTAACGGCCGTTATGTTCTCCAAAGAACCCAAGGGGTGATAAATTCAAAACGTTTAACATTCCCGTTTTAACAGCGAATGACGAAATTATCCCCGTGTTTCAGATATCAATAGTAACGGTAAAAAATAAAAAATAAAATAAAAGAGAATTTTATTAATTTGTTACTGACACTTGACTAGATAGAAGATGGTAGTCTATAAGAAGGGGGAATCTTTGTCCAGAATATAACGTGGATGCATTATCGTGCTCGATGGCCTTAGTTGACCATAGATAGATTTTCATACTGCCTAAACTATAATAAAATTATTAATAATATATCAAAATTGACTATATGTTACTGTTGCGATTTGCATTTTGAGCTTTTATTTAAATATTTGTGACTAATAATTTATTTATAATTTTTCAAACTCAGGAGATTTAACAGAAAGTATAGTCTTCCTAATCATCTAATATTACATGTATAACATACTAGTAATTGATAACAAGTTGAGGACCAATGAACCGTTACCGTTATGCTTATGACTCCTCTACTGCTAAAATACATATATTTCTCCATTTTTGCTTCTTACAAGAGTCCCGGACCTTCAACATTTTTACACTTCCATAATACGATATTTAATTGTATTAATATTATTATTAGTATTATTAATCTCTTCAACAACGCAAGTTGTTATAAGTTATGAAATATGAACTCTCCATGAGATTCTTGTAGGGTTGTAAACTTCTATAATCTGCAAAAAAGACAAAAATAATAGTATTTAAAAATCTTTCGTAAGTTTTGTTATAAAACCTCTAATTTAATAGCGGAGCGTGTCACATGAATTTTTAATACAAGTAGCATGTTTGATTCAAATTACATAGAAGAAGAGGTTTCGTTATAAACGTGTAGGAAGTTTCTGAAAATTTTTACAAGTAAAAAATAAAAATAAATGTGATCAGTTTTTACCGTTGAGCTTAGTATTGTTTTCAAATATAAAAGGTAAAAATGGAAATTGAGGCCGTGGACCATGTCTAGACGACAAAGGACAGCGGACGGGGGACAGGCTGGACAGCCGGGTCGACGCTATTTTTCCACTCCCTCCTATTTACCACTTTTAGCTATTCCCTCTTTTACCCCTCGTGTTCAAAAGCCAAAACTCCAATAATATAATACCCTGATTGAAACCACTGATATCCGTGCACTATTGGAGTTTTCGGAGTGGGTCGCTCTCCGTGCATAAATTGTAAACGCCAGAAGAGAGGAGGTGGGGTGGGTGCAGGGGTACTGATGTACGTTGGAGTGGTGCGCCTGAATCTTGTGTAGCGTGCACTGTGTTTCTGAAAAAGTTTGCATCTTTTACTTGGATTCGCTTCTTCAATCTTGGGGCGTGGTTACAATGGCAGCTGCGCACCGTTGCTGGAGGAAAAATCCGGCCAAAATGGTGTTCTTCTTCCTCTGCTTATGGGGTCTCATCTCTCTCTCACGCGCCGGTAGGCCTCCTGCTTCAAGACAGAAGCTTGAAGTTCAGAAGCACCTGAAGAGACTCAACAAACCTCCCGTCAAGACCATTCAGGTACCCCCCCTTTCCCCAACAAATAACAATCCTATGTTTACTCAATATTAACATCAAATATCTCTTTTCGAAAGCAGAAATGGGGGAAAGGGAAAGGCCAATCTATTTGTTGTAATTTTGCTGCTTTGTTTTAGCTGCAATCTTTCTATTTACCTGTATAATTTTAGTTATGTTGGTCTTTCTTGTTTCTACTTTCTTTTATAGCTTATTTGCAGTTCATAAACGCTATGGGGTACTTTAATTCCATTTGTAAGCTCCGGCTATAGCTGCCATTGTTCTTCAAATGATTTTTCTTTTCTTTTCTATTTTGTTTTCCTTTATTTCCAAGCATTTTGTCTTAGTCCCCTTTTCACTTGCTATTTTGTAATTTGGTACCACATTTATGGTTATTTTGTGTTTTCTGGTTCTTAATACATAGTATTCTTGGGTTTTTAAGCACTGGTAGCTATCTAATTTTTACAAATGACTGGACAGAGCCCAGATGGGGATATCATTGACTGTGTTCACATCTCTCATCAGCCAGCTTTCGACCACCCATTCCTGAAAGACCACAAAATACAGGTTAACTTTTTCATCCTTTTTTACTTTTTAATAAATAAATTGTATGTATTTATCTGTATTTGTTTCCTCCATTGTTCTGATGTTCCAGATGTGTTGCGTTGTGTTGTGTTGATTTTAGATGAGGCCTACTTACCATCCAGAAGGGCTTTTTGATGAGAACAAGATGTCCACAGGGGATAAAGAAAGAGCAAACGATATCAGTCAGCTTTGGCATATGAATGGGAAGTGCCCTGAGGACACGATACCCATAAGGAGAACAAAGAAAGAAGATGTCTTGAGATCAAGCTCGGTGAAAAGGCATGGAAAGAAGAAACACAGATCCATCCCCAAACCCCGGTCTGCAGATCCTGACCTCATCAACCAAAGTGGTCATCAGGTAAATAAAGCAGGATAAAAAAGAGTCATGATTTGCTAGTGTATATATTGATTGGAGTTGATTTCTCTTTTCATATATATAATGTTACATTATCGTTTCTTTTGGTTGATTTTGTGGGCTAATTATAACAGCATGCAATAGCATATGTTGAAGGAGACAAGTATTATGGCGCAAGGGCAACTATCAATGTGTGGGAACCCAAAATACAGCAGCCTAATGAGTTCAGCTTGTCTCAGATATGGGTCTTGGGTGGTTCCTTTGGTGAAGATCTTAACAGCATTGAAGCTGGTTGGCAGGTATATTTTAGCCAAATTTATCGAATAGTCACCCCGTAGAATTGAAGTCAAGATATTATAATTGGTAGCTTAGAAATTTCATGACTGTTATAAATGGATGAACATGCTTAATGCTTTCAGGTCAGTCCAGATCTCTACGGGGACAACAACACTAGGCTCTTCACATACTGGACTGTAAGCTTTTTACATACCACAAAATTTTACCCCTTTTTCTCTCTTCTTATAAAGTTGGAAGTAAAAATAGTAATTTGGCTTTTCTTCTGCTCTCCATAATTACAGAGTGATGCATATCAAGCCACAGGCTGCTACAATCTTCTGTGCTCTGGCTTCATTCAAGTCAACAGCGAAATAGCAATGGGTGCAAGCATCTCTCCTGTTTCTGCCTACAGAAATTCCCAATATGATATTAGTATCCTTGTCTGGAAGGTAAATCCAAATTTACCCACTTTTTCTAGAGGCGTTTTAATAGACAATGATGTTGATATGATCTTTAAGTGGGAAAGGCAGTGGATCATATAATTTAATAATTGGGAATAAAAAACAATCAATATTATTCTGATGCTGAGAATCTGGCCATCTTTCTTTTGGATACTGAGCTAGCTATCACATTCTTTAGTCTGTTGCAAAGGGGAACGCCATTTGCACTATATTATTAATTAATATTATTATTGCAACAAGTGCTAGTTTCAACCATAGAATTGCAAAGCTATATGGAAAGCAATTCAACTTCTAAATTTAGTAACCGTCTTGTCAAAGAGGGTGTGTGCTCGAGTTAGAGCAATTCAGGGTGTTTCTTTAGGTCTATGTTAACTTTGCTGTTTATCGCATTTTTGTTTCTTCAATTCATCGTAGGATCCGAAAGAGGGGAACTGGTGGATGCAGTTTGGCAGTAATTATGTATTGGGCTATTGGCCATCTTTCTTGTTCTCCTACTTAGCAGACAGTGCTTCCATGATTGAGTGGGGTGGGGAGGTGGTAAATTCAGTACCCGATGGCCACCACACCTCAACTCAAATGGGCAGCGGTCGTTTTCCAGAAGAAGGGTTTGGCAAGTCGAGCTATTTCAGGAACATTCAAGTGGTCGACAGCTCCAACAATCTGAAGGCTCCCAAAGATCTAGGCACATTTACAGAGCAATCCAACTGCTATGATGTGCAAACAGGCAGTAACGGAGACTGGGGTCATTACTTCTACTACGGAGGTCCTGGTAGAAACCCAAACTGCCCATGAACTTAAAAAAGGAAAAGAAAAATAAAAAGGAGCCTTTTAAGTCACTGTATCATTCAATGTAGTCTACCTCTCTCTACGTACACTTGCTTTTCCTTTTTCTCTTTTCTTTCTTCCCCCCAACTGTGGTAAGGTAAGGTAAATGTGATGTAGTTTTGGCAAGTTTTGACCTTGTGTTCTCCTCTTCATGCAAGTGAATGGAGAAATGGCCTAGTTTCTTGAAAACTAGAAAGAAACAGGCTAGTCATTTTCTTTGTGTTTTCTTTTTTACTATATATACTCCACACTTGGAGTGCTTCTAGCCTAATTAGTGGATATATTGAAGCTTCTGTTTATGGTTTTTGCTCTAAGTATGTGAAACATAGTTGCAAGTGGGCATTAAGAAGTGTGTGAGATGGTAGCTTCACACATGCGGGGTTGGGGACTGAGCGTGACATGTTTGAAAACAAATAGCCCATTTGTGTGGGATATGCATGTGACTGAGTGGAACATACAACTTTTTCATTATCGTTGGATTCTTTTTCTTGTGGGATATAAACCTTTTTGATAAAGAGAGAGGGAGAAGCCACTGCCACCACCACACTTGCAAACCATGGAGCGCCCAGTTTTAGATATGTTCCAACAACCTTTTTATACGATAAACTTCACAATTATTTCACTAAAAAGTACTTTTGTAGGGGTTGGATATTTGAATTTATAAACAAAAGGAGGGATTAAAAGTGGATTCCTTGTGCAAGCTAACTTCAAATGTTTTGTTTAAATATATAATAATAGTTAACTTTGTAGAAGTGCTTCTCAATTTTCTCGATAATAAGCAGACCTTGATTTGTTCTTGGTTATGCTTTAGTCCATTATTATTATTATTATTATTATTATTATTATTATTATTATTATTATTATTATTATTATTATAGTAAGTGCAGGCCATGTTACATAGTCTTAGATCTTCTTTAATGTAAATGTGCAGTCTTTGAATGGCGTAGAAGAAAAGTATAGACACATAAAATTTATAAATTGCAATTTCCGCCCTCTTATTTCTCTTTTGTCTTACCTTTTTTGTACTTTATTTTCCATATTTTTTACACAATCTCCTAGATAGTGTCTAGCTGTAGAAAAGTTTCAAAGACACTGTGAAGAAAATATTGAAAATAGAGAAATAAAAAGGTAAGAAAGAAGAGAAACAAGAGAGACAAATTTATCATTTGTACATTTTATATGTCTGTATCTTTCTTTCACAACTTTTACTAATTGCACCACAATTTTCATTCCTTTTCTTATTTATGAAAAAAGAACTGAATTAAATTACGTATATAACTATTACATTTTTAGTTACACCACAAAATAAAAAACCTAACTTATATTGTTAAATCCACCACAAATAAGAACTGGATTATTATTTATTTCCAAAACCACAATTGAGAATCCCATAAAGTTTCTTTAACTTTAAATATAGGGTTTTTTCATTTTAGGTCCCCAACCTTTCAATTTTATATTAATTTTGTCTCCATTCTTTTTTTTGAGCCTACTAAGTCCCCAACTTTTCATTTATTATTGTATTACATCCCACATTACATTTTGTCCCAAACCTTTCAATTTTCACTATTAACCTTTATTAAAATGACTATTATACCCTTGATATTTTATTTCCACTATAAGTCCCCAACCCTTCAATTTCTATATAATTTTGTTCTCTTTATTTTATGAGCCCTTAGAAGGCCAACATTTTATTTTTTTATCTCGTTATATCCCCATTATTGCTTTCTATACTAACATTTTAATTCTTATTGTTAATATCTATTAAAATTTTCATTATATCATTAATTATTTAAATAAAAAATAACAAACAATATAAAATAAAAAATTCACACACTCAAACACAACTCAATGATAACAATAAAAAATAATGATAACAGAAAAACTCGATCTTTAACGGTCTCGATAGATATCAAATTTGAGTCGAATAAAGTTTTGGTCTAAGTATAAATGCGAATCGGATCTGATTTCTTGATTATCATCGATCATGTGATGAATATAGATTGGGTAGATCTGCCTCAAAATTGATTTTTGATTTATAAAAAAATACCTAATATTTTAATTCTAATTTAATTTCTCGTCTCTCTTTTTTATTTCCACCTTAATTTGCCCCCATTTGTTATCCGTCTCAATCCAATATGATCCACTAATTGTGAATCCATAAAAAATTAGAATTAGTGCATTAGGGTTCAATTTTATTTTTGTAAATTAAAAATAATTGTTTTTAGATCCACATTGATCTATATCTACTACGTGATATGCGATCATGATTTGTTGCATTGACTCTTTGATCGGAAACCTTTTTTTTTACATATATGGAGTTTTTATTTTATATTGTTCTTTATTTTTTATTTTTATTTAAATAATTGAAAGTTTAATGGCAATTTTAATTAGAATTAACATTAATATTTGAAATGTTGATGATAGAAATGTTATATCCCCAATAACACTTTTCAGACTAACATTTTAATTCTTACTGTTAATATCTATTAAAATTTTCATTATATCATTAATTATATAAATAAAACATAAAGAACAATACAAAATAAGAAATCTACACACTCTAACTCTCTCTAACATGATTGAATGAAAATTTTAATAGATATTAACAGTAAGAATTAGCATGTTTGTATGAAAAAATATTATTAGAGATATAATATGACAAAAAATATAAAGTTGAACTTCTACGCGCTCAAAAAATAATATGACAAAATTATATAGAAATTAAAAGGTTAAGGACCTATAGTGGAAATAAAGAATCAATTGTATAATAGTTATTTTGATGGGGGTTAATAGTGAAAATTGAAAGGTCGGGGACTTAATGTAACATTGAGGACGTAATATGATAATAAATGAAAGGTTGGGGATTTAGTAGACCCAAAAAAAGAATGAGGACAAAATTGATACAAAATTAAAAAGTTAGGGACTTAGAGTGAAAATAATCCTTAAATATATATTGGCGGATGAAGAATACAAACGCTATTGAAATTTAAACCTGAGATTGGTAGGGTTGTTTATGTGTCTCTCATGATTGTTGAGTAAATTTTCTACTTCTTCTCTAAATATGTATCGAACTTCTATTGCATAATTTATCTAAAAATTATAATTACATTTTCTAATCTCCTAATTAGATATTAGAAGGAATTTATTTATTTATTTTATGAATTTTTTTTGTTCATCTTGATTCTTGTTATTATATAAACTGTTGGGAATCAAGAGCCCAGCCGGAAGGAACAATGACTTAAAAATTTTAAATAAGCGAAAAAAAAGGAGGGAAAAATGGAGGACTGTAATTATGAAGGATGACTTATGGGGAATGGATTGTTTCATCGAACGGTGGGTGCTTCCATGGTAGATCGAAGTGCTGGGAAAAATGCCAGGGAAAATAAGGATATGAGAAAGGGTATTTTTGTGGAAGATGATAAAATTTGTGTAAGGGTGTTTTGAGGAAGATGATAAAATTTATGTATTTTCTCTTTAATTTATCTTTTTTAATTTATTTTGAAAGCTAGGGTTATATTTGTAAAGATGATGTAGTGTATTTATTAAAATTACACTTTAATTATTGTGTATTTATCACTTGGTGTCATTAACAAAAGTAGTGATGTTTATATAACTTCCTCTCAAAGAATACACATTTATATTGAAAATGCTCAGGGACATGACAATGTGTCAAGTGAGGCGCCGTGTAGGGTAAAAAATCTTGAAAAAATTTTACTTGATCCCATAATAAATATTTTTAATTCTCTTTATGTAATGTCATGTCATGTGTTCATATCTTTTCGACCTTTAAAAATGTGAGTTCTATTTTGAGAAATTTGTGCAGAGTCTCAACTTTTTTTTACAGTTATTTATCTAACTTTTGCATTCTAAAATTAATTTTATCAACAAGAAAAATATAAATATTTTTTTTTTGAGTTGTAAGTGATTCGATAATTCTTATTGTTTGCTCAATACAAAATATAATACATGTACATATAATATATTTAAAAATAATAAAAAGTGTAAACTTCTTATAAAAAATTTTAAAATAATAAAATTGTATAGATTTTTCCAACAGTGTCAACTAGGTGAGGGTGTTTGGGTCTCGAATTCAAGTACAGGAATGATTATGACTAGACTGAATATTTTAGAAACGACAGGGTGTACATATCCCAGGCCAAGTTGAGGAATAGTCTCACTCGGGGGGAATGGGCCTTCGTTAAACAAAGAAATGAGGGATTGACATCAAATGCGAGCCCATTCACGGCATGAGAGGGACATGCTCTAAAGCCTAACCTAAGTAACGGGTTTTCATCCCTTAGTCAATCAATCAAGTTTGAGAACTAGTCTTACCTTTTTGTTTACAGCTGAACTCTATATTTACGTGAGAGCGATTGAACTCTTTTTTTGACCTCTTTCAGTTGGGTAACACTTTCGGTTTTGTTTGACGGGTTTGAGTATCTAATGCATATGATATGAATGCTAAATGGGGGGATATTGTTCACCCGCTCACTGTGGGTGGGGTTACACCTCTCACTTCTGACGTGACGCATACATGGTCATGTGTATGCCACGTCAGAAGTGAGCGGTATGGGTGAGTGAACATGACTCTAAATGGGGGAAAAACACTTGTTTTACCTCATTGGGATATCATTGGTGAAAATATTGTGTTAGCTTGATTGGATTTTATTATCAATTGCAATTTCCCAGAAGGCCTAAATGATAATAGACAAGTGATCACATCAAAGTAGAGGCTAAAATCGCTAAGCGGATTAGAAGACAGACTCTAGTAGCGATGTAGGCCAAGCTCGACATGATGCAGTTGCAATTTGTCTCTGTCTTTCAGCATCTCGGCATGCAAATATCTCCGGAATTTTATGGTGAGGCCGAAGAAGAGTAACCTAGAGACTATGGGATGTAAGACCTATATCATCATGCAACATGTTGTAGGAGATTTGTGGCTACGATGTTGGCTAATAAACTCAAAGGGATTCTTCCAGCTTTGATCTTAGATTCCCAGTGCGTTTATTCCAGGTCGACTAATCTTGGACATCATCATGATTGCTTTGCACAATTTGAAAAGGAAGAGGCAAGGAAAGTTCGGGTTTGCAGACAAAAGCTTTAGAGTGGGGATTCCTCAAAAGCACAATGCATCGGATGAGCTTCCACCAAAAAGCTTCAGAGTGGGGATCTCTGTTTCACTACAGTCTGCAGGTGCCATGTTCTGCTTATAATGGTAAGGAGATGAGGCCAATTATTCCATCAGGGGGTTTGCGTCAAGGCTGCCTTTTATCTCCGTATCTATTTATTTTGTGTGTAGAAGTTTTATCAGCGAGTTTGAAGCACAATGTTAGGTATATGCTACCTAATAAACCCGGGGCAACGATGGTATTATGGGATTCGAATTAATTTTAATGTTCCATTGGCAAAAGCCATTGATTGGAAATTGATAAAATGTCAAATGTGTTGCCCAAGTCGAGGTCGGACCAAGAGCATTGTGACTAGTTGTAGCGACTTACATTTAGTTGCTCTACAAGTCGTACCCAAACACACCCTACTAACTTTTGGCAACTAGACAAAGTGGTATTTTCTTTTCTTGCATGGACGATTGATATTGGCTTAATGTTGGAAAGATTGTTAATTGATTCCTTCCTTTCTTTGTTGGCTGATATTGCACCATTAAAAGTGAGTTTGTCCATTCTTGGAGATTACCGCTGAAACTCACTGCCTTGCTATTTTGCTTGAAGAAAACAGTGCCTTATTTGTGTTGCCATAAAAGTTTGACGTTCCTGGGTTGATTCTTGGGTTGCTCTTCGTCGGAAAGCGGTCTTTGATTGGCGACTGTTGACTACAAAATCTGAGCCCTGATCAAATATTCCACCTAAATTCGCTAGAGAAGAAGAAGAGCTTAAATCATATTTGTTACTTTCCTGTTCTTATTTGCTTTGGAATTATTTTAAATTCTAACTCTTCGTAATTTGATTTCTTGCAAATGTATTTAATCTACACGCAAAGCGTCAACTGACGAATTACATAGATGCAGGATAGCTCCGGGTGCGCCCATGATTTCTCACCTATTTTTTGCCAATGATAATCTAGTTTTCTTCAAGGAAACGTCTCGTTAGCGTGAAATTAATCACTGAGTGTTGAAGGAATACGAAGATGAATCTAGACAAGATATACTTTCAAAAATCAGCCATACTTTTCAGTTAAAATATGGTTGAGGATATGCGTGAAAGCATTTGCAATTCATTGGGAGTTCAAGCCACAAATGGCCATGAAAGATACTCGGGACTTCCAGCTCTTATGGGGAGGAAGAAGAAGGATATCTGTGCTTTTGTCAAAGACACAGTTTAGCAGCGGATTCAACGTTGGAAATTCACCATTGAGCCCCACTCCTGGTTACTCGAATTTTTAAAGCCAGGAATTTCCCAAATACAAGCTTTTTAGATGCAAAGAGTGGATACAATCCAAGTTTTATGCTTGTACAACTTATCATACACGTCCGGAAATACTCATTTGAAAATGCCAGAAATTTAGATTCTTGGCTCTGCCCGTGGATGAGCCCATTGTTAACTTGGATCCAGCATATTCTGAACGTCAACTGCCTAGATGATTATCATGCTCATCTGGTAAAGCTATCGTCTCTGACTCTCACCCCAACGTTCATGACACCACTGCCTTTGTTCTCTCTTCAATTCCACTGAATTGCCCATGTTTTAACACATTGTTTCATGCCAGACTATCTCACAATAGTGGGAATTTGAAAACCAAAATGAAACGAAGAAGACTGAATCAAATCAATGAAAAGAACTAACTAAATAAATGACAATTTGGGGATATTAAAAAAAAAAATATTGAGGATGTGTTAATTAAAACAATATTTCCCCCCTTATGTACTTCTTTGATACATGAGGAGAAATTAAAAAGCAACAAGTACCAGAAGGGTCCTTGGTTTAGATTCTACAAAGAACAAAAGAGATAAATCCTAAAAACGAATACCAAATGGCCATGCAAATTTGACAATTTACTAATCATCAGTTGGCTTCTCTTGCTCCAGGCGCAAGCATTCTGTCTTACTTTCTGTATTGGAATCGGGAAATAGCATAGGTAGAGCATTGTCTGGTTGTTCTGCAGGAGCTTGATCAAACTCAACTGCTAGTGTATCTGCAGAAGGTAGTTGGTTATTAATTTCTTCTTGATAACAACTTGTATAGTACATTGATGCCAAGGAGTAGATTAATAAGTTACAAGAACACAAGAATACCAACATATAGTAATGCGCATCCAAGTCACTTGACTTTAGATTATCTTTAAACCAGCTGTTGAAGCTGATGAGTGCAAGCATAAAATTTCCTATCCCCATCACAAATTGTGTAAACGGCTCCCCAAACCTTGTCACAGATTCACAAATTTGAGATTCAAAGAAACTCTCCAGCCCGTCTTCTGAAAACGCTTCCATTGTTCCCAACAATATAAATGATATTATACAATAAATGTAATTCGGGCTAGGGCTAGCTGCATTACACCAACTAGTGGCACAGCATATCCTGGAAGTTATCATTCCAAGACCCGTTCTCACCTTCAGTTGGATTAGTCTGTGTTGTCACCAAGGTGCCACGTCAAAGCTTCTGTCAGACGATGGGACCGATCAGAACCACGTGGTCATCCAAACAAAGAAAATGAGGCACAGAAAATGCTTGAGTCCCTATGTCCAAAACCTGAAACTGGATCTCCGATCATTCCGACCCTTGATAGGACGATTTTTTCTGATCTCAAAACCCCTTAAAAAGGCAAAAAATGGTCTAATTTGAGATCGGACTATTTTGGCCGAACTGGAGATATGGCCGATCAGAAGCTGGTGTTCAAACGAGACGTCTGTCTCTCTTTGCAGTCGACATAAGAGCTTGTGGATCGGAACAGAAGGGCCTATAATGAGATGACGGATCATATTCCCTCTAGGAGACAGCTAGAAGGCCGATCAGGAACTGAAGTCCTAATCCCTGATCCCTGTGTTATGATCTTGAAGACGAGAGGTAATGACCAGGTACACGGAGGACAGAAGAAACGGTTGATAGTTAATGACGGTTATTAAGACAAAACTAAATGTACTTTGTACTTTCATATGTACTAAGCAAGTTCGTGTTCGAACAGGTTGAATAAAATTCCTATAACATCCTGAGGCCTGCCTATAAATAGGGGCCTTGAGTTGCCAAAAGGAGAGGCATTTTTGCCTAAAATATAAAATCTAGAAAGAGAATTATTGCATTATACTTATTTATTCCCGAACTTGTGTCTTGATCCGATTCTTGATCTCGCGTCCATCTCAAACCTCATTCCAAACAGATACTCAAATCCTTCCTTGCCACCATGTCACGTAATACTTGCTGACTTGGGTCAACGCCAAAACCCAACGTCAACAGTCTGCTCCTTTCATTACCAAACTTGTTGATCACTAAGTCACATATAAATCTAGTAATGAAGCTTGATAGATCGATTAATGAATTGAAAAGAGCAATTGGTATTTTCCTGTCAAAACAGGAAGCTTGTTCCAGAAAGTATGTTCCTCCAGTAGCCTTTACTATACCGTATGTGAGGAAAGGGACACACATAGGAAGCTTCCTTAATATCAGTTTCACTTCCTTTACTAGTGCAACCCGGCAAGGCCTTGGGCTAATCATGCATACCCTTTTCTCCTCATGCACCTTGATGGCAGCTTTGTCCAACCACCTATGGCATTGTTTTAATTCAGTAATCAAGAAGATGTTTATATCTATTAACCAGGCTGCTTGAAGCAATTATATATTGACCAACTACAGTCTACCATCAGAAAGAGAAACTGGGGGCTCACCTTAACCGACATACGTGAGGGGAAATCTGTGTAACATGTTCATGGTTGCCAAAGAATTCCTCAGGAGTTGTGGATAGTCTAGATTTGTATTTATAATTGCTTTTCTGATAACAAATGGAACCTCCATTATTGGCTTGCCTGTTGGTTCAATGCATATATAAACTCTATTTCCTAACCAAAAACACAAGAATCCACAAAACATTGCAATTGATTATATCAAGGTAAGCCATCCCCACGAATTAATTTTATAACTAAACACAGCAGCTGCAATTGAACCCAAGATGGACGCACAATGCCACCAGAAATTGCTACTGCTATGTGCTCTTTGTTTCTCCTCTTGTGTGATTTCCGTATCCGTTTCCATCAGTTGATCATTGAGAAACTCTTTTAATGACATCTCTTTTGCTGCTTTAGACACAACTATTAACAACATCCCCACATAAAATGTTGGTAGAAGGCTTTGGTGCACGTCTGAAGTCCAGAACAGGAATAATCGCTGCAAAAGTTGAATGCCCTACAATTAACAAGTATAATTAAGCTTCCCTCCGTCCTATCCTATGTGTGTTAACATGGCTGGCTGTGGATTAAAATAGTGGAACAAATTGATTGATTTATCTTCAGAAGATTCATATTATGAATATAGATTGATATTAGCGACCACTGAATCTGGCTAATTTCAAGTTCAACATTCTGATTCTCCGCCTCTCTCAAGTCTACATATCTAATTTCAGAAGTACTTAGTGAGCTGATAATTAGATCAACATACATAGATCTACACAAATCAGATCTTTGACTGCATTCTCAGTCCTCGTAAAAGATCAGATGGAAGTAATGAAACAAAAGGTAAATTACTTTTTCTTTTTGTGGGATTGGAGGGGTAGGGAAGGGTAAATCTATTAAAAATGTTGAAAAAGATCCAAATGAAATGATGATGGTTTCATACAGTTAGAAATCCGTTTGAGGCGTTTGATTTCTATAACAAAGAAACACACCTGATCAGCCGTCCAAAGAGCAATAAAATTTTCACACATTTTCAAGGCTTCTCTTTTAACCTGAGAAGCAACTGGTTATATACCTCACTATTGATTTCTTAAACATCAGGACTAACCGAACAACATGGATTCTGCACAATTTGAGTACATGAAGCTGACTGCAAGCGTTGTCTATATATAGACTCCCATGACTGGGTAAAATCAAATCCCCGGTATATTTTTACACATTTCAACGGGAAACATCATTGTAAATTGCTGCATACAGATCCAGGTCAGTTTAACAGTTGTAATAAATGTATTACTTTCAATGACATAACCAATAGTGGAGTAGAGCACTATTTTGAAGCAGCTCAAATAGGCATCTGACATAGAAGTAAAGAAAAGTTGCAGAACGGAAGAGGACCCATACTGTAGACTCACAACTTGAGCAGATTTTGCCAGGTCTTGCTCTTTCCATGAATCTGTGATATGAGTGACCATTATACCAAACACATCATTCTCTACAAAACTGTGGATAAATACAGGGCCTGCAAGTACAGATCAGATAGATGATCAATTGTTATAAATTGAGAAATATCAGCTAGAGTACATGTAAGTATGATCATCATTGAAGTAAGTAGGTAGTTTTAGTTTTTACCAAACAAAACCAGGGCTGCCTTGGAGAAAACAACATAGTAAGGAAACTTGTTCGAGCACCAGTAAGAAATCTCCATATCTACTGATCTAGCAGCCATCTCCTTAACTACTAACTAGCAATTAACTAACTGGGAGGCCAACCAAGTCTAAACTCAGGACACCTAAAAGATGAGAGGTGGTACTTTCCCAAAAAAAAAAAAAAAAAAAAAACCGAAGGGTGGGGGGGGGTGTAAGAGCCCTTTGGTTTCTATAGAAAAAGGGAATACTAATGTTCAAAAATAATACTGTTGTTTCTTTACCATATAGCCCTTAATTTCAAATGCACGCCACGTGTTTTTGAAATTCATATGACGTGCATCCACATGGAATAGGAGGTTTCGTAACAAAATTTTTGGAAGACTTTTTAACACTATTCTTTTGACCTTTTTGTAGATTATAGGAGTTACAGCCTAGGGAATCTCATGTAGAATTCATTTTCCATTCCAGATTTAGTTGAAAACCACAAGTAAATATTGTATTATATAAATGTAAAAATGTGAGAAATATATGTATTTACCACCAGAGGAGTAAGCATGAAGGTAGCAGTCCATTGTTCGTCAATCTGTTCTCAACTATGTTATACATGTATGATTAGATGATAAGGAAGACTATAGGTTCTGTTAAATTTCCCGAGTTTGAAAAATTATAAATATATAAATAACGACTGGTTATAAATACTTAAATAAAAGCTCAGAATGCAAATCAGAATGAGTTGTGCTACATAAACAAAAACACATAAAAAATCTAACAAAATTGACACATGGCACAATCCTATTTTTCAATACATCACATCACTTTTCCATCAACACTTATCACATAACTCAGTTGTCAATTTTGTCAACCTTTTTGTCTCTTTTTTTTGTCCAATCAAAATTTTTCAATCACAATAGGAAAAACACATTTGTACTTAAAATTTTTACTTTAAGTTTTACACACATGCATGTGGCCGTGTCATGACCATTGATTTAAATGTGATCAGGGACAGACCTAGAATTTTAGATAAGACCAAACTGAATTTAGAGAAAAAACAACTGGTGATTGGAAGGGGCGGAGCCCCCTTCCCAGGTGCTCGGGGGCAGTGCCCATGAAATATTTTTTATAATATAAGTGTTTGAAAATGAAATTGTATTAGAAATGTTAGAAGCTTGATTTGTTGGATGCTTGCCACATACTTGATCAAGCTCTTTAGTCGGAACTTGATCAAGTTTCTTAATAAATTTGGAGAAAAGTTTGCGTTAAAATCATATATATAAAAACTTATTATAAAAGATAAATAATAAATAAATAAAAGGAAAGAGAATAGGCTAGAGAAGTGTAAGTCTACCAATACAAAAGTCAAAGATAAATGAACGGGAGAAAAGAGAGAGTTTGTTAGTCTTTTTCTGAGACTTGTGCAACTACTCTCCCCCCTTCCCTCGTTTTCCTCCCTTTCTGTCAAGAATAGAATTTTATACAATAACGGAAGCCTTTAACGCTTAAAAATTGATGCAAATACAGTTTAAAATATCGAGGCGCTTTCACTGCGCACTCTGATGATTAAATGTTCCGTGAGCTACCCACAACGAAACATCGGCAGCACACACGGAAGTCTCGATCACATACATGTATTTTCTCCATCTTTGTGACGATCCGGCCACAGAGCTGTTAAATTCAATGCCTACAAAATTATAAAAGATTGGGAGGTGAGTACAAAAATACCCAGTGAATAACAACATGTATTGGTCAACACAAAACAATATAGAAGAGGGGTCTCTTTATACACAAAGAAGGTCATTCACAAGGACACAGATATTTGATGATACAAAGCCCAGACACATTATTAGTTTAGCTTCTACCCGTAAATTATACAATTTAATAACAGATCAGAATGGCCGAGACCACATAGTAGGGCCATAATACCATAAAACAATTCAGATAGCAGAGCAAACGGGTATATGGCTTCACTAGCGATGGTCAAGAGTAAAGAACAATCATTTATCCAAAGCAATGGTGCACCGTCAAACATCAAAGGCCAAATACAATTAAAGGAAGACACAAGTTCCAAAAGAGAGATATCCAAGGCATGAAGAGAAGAAAAGAGCCAAATGATAGAAGAGATAGAACCAATAAACGTGTTACTCACCTTAAATATTCCTCGAATAATTCACGTGAAAAAGTATCCTTAAAGCTTTGATATTTCGTAATTAAAGTTATTCTTGAGTTAGGATCTATCTACATAATAAGGTTAAGGGCCTTTTTCAAGTGAGAAGTAGGTGTTTCAGTGGGTTTCTATAGGTGTTTCTCTACCATTCCCAATGTTGGACGAATTTTGGGGGTTTAGGAGAGAAAGTGGATGACTTGGGGGATTTGGAAACCTTGAGGACCCCTTGGTCCTTTGCCAATCACATCTTGACACGTGGCGCGACATATACGGCACACTTGACGGAAATTATCTAGGAAATCCTTGTGCTTTGTCTCATCCTTCAATTAAGCCATTGAACTTCGATTTATGTCAATTAAGTCACTACACTTTAGTTTATGTTAATTAAGAACCAAATTCTTTCGATCTCGTCAATTGAATACCAATCTTTTAATTTTCAAGAAATCTTACAATGACATTTAAGTAATTCTTTCAAAATAACAATTTTGTTGCTTACTTTAATTTATAAAAATTTTCAAGATGTTACACTTTCTCTGTGAAATACCATCATTTTTGCAGAAACCTTCAACTGAAACCAAAAAAAAAAAAAAAAAAATCCTGAAAAAGATGGGTATGCACGCCAATGACTGGACCGAGCTATAGACCATTAATAGATCCGTTCCTGAATGTGATGTGATGAGTAAAATAATTAGATCTTGTTAAGTGTCTAATTTAAGAGAAAGATAGTTTAGGCAGTAATCTTTCCATGGTCAAATGAGGCCATCGACTTCGATATTGCATCAACGTAAACAAGGCGGAATCTTTGTCCAGAATATAAAACGTGGGCGGAATCTTTGTCCAGATTATAAAACGTGGTCCAGAATATACAATGTGGATTCACACGCCTGTACCTTCTATCTGGTCAAATGTGAGTAACAAATTAATAAAATTCTCTTTTCTTTTTTCCTTTTTATTTTTTATTTTTTTATGCGATTTCCCTTTTTTTAATAATTTTTTTGAAAAGTGTTTTTTTAATGTAAACTATTGACATATGAAACACGGGGATAAATTCGTCATTCGCTGTTAAAACGGGAAAGTTAACTTTTTAAATTTATCACCCCCTTAGTTGTTAGAAATAATAAGTGAATGTAAAGATTATTTTCAATTGAAAAAATTAAAGAAACGAACAAAAATTAAAATATAACAGAATCACTGATTTGAATATAGATTGAGGCTAGATAAACTATGTCCTATAACAAAATTTTGCCCCTATTCCTTGTACTCGTAGTTCGATGAGCTTTTTTCTATTAGGATTTAACAATCTGTTACCTAGAAATCGAGCATTTTGAATTCAGACCCTAGAGAATGTTAAGTGTTTTATTTTCTCTCAAGGGGAATGGATAGAACATGGAAAGAATTATTCAAAAACAGGATAAATAATTCTGTCGGATTGGTTCTATTTTA
>CAVNYN010246991.1:3753-23566 GCA_963692815.1 Nyctanthes arbor-tristis
ATACAATACTTGCAGCATTCACTTGAAAATTCTTCAAGTATGTCGGTGCCATACAAAATATTTACCCTCCCGAAACTTCGGGCCAGCTCCGTTGATGCAAACTTTGTGGAACATTCTATCCAAATTTCTGTAGAATTTTTCTCAAAAAGTCTTTCAATATATATTGTTATTATAAATAAATTAAATAGTGAGATAGTGAAATTTGTTTTAACTCCATGTAAAAAGGCCTTGAACGCGGCTTCTGCATCCATAGACTTGGCATTTGTATTGCAGGACGTTAACACATTTGACTATCTTTACAAATACTTGTCAAACTCACTCATGATCAAACATTTGAAAGTTATTAGGAACGTTGAGATGAAATAATAGTAAAAAGCTCATGCCAGACAGCTTCTCAGGCACAAAAGGTCTCCTCCCATGATATTCCAAGAGACCATTCAATTTGAGCTGTCCAGTCCGATAAGAATAGCTGGAAAGGGTGATGAATTTTTGCATTACATTACAACTTCTGTAGTTTCCCTTGTGCCTTTGTAGTTGTACCATCTAGCTAGAAATTATTTCACTCTTACGAGGTTACCCACATTCTCGCATTTATACGAGCTTATAAACTCGAGATTCGGATGACAGTAAGGATCACAGAAAAGCTAGATTCTTCTTCCTTTCCCCCTCTCTCTACACAATAAATGAGAACACATCTTCTTTGCATAGTTATTGTTCTTACCTGTCTGATAACTTGCTTATTTTTCTGGCATTAAGCTAGAGTTTTCCTTATTTGAGGGGGGAAAAGATAATGAAGTTTGGTAAACAACTTGTATCTCAAATGGTGCCAGAATGGCAAGAGGCCTATATGGATTATGATTTTCTAAAAACCTATTTAAAAGAAATTCAAGTCTCCAGGCAAAGAAAAAACCCAAATATCAAGCAAAATGGCAGGATGAAGAGAAATCGTAGCCTTTACAGAGCATTCAGTGGGCTAACAACTCCCAGAGCACAAACACCATCATCAGACATTGAAAACCAAGTCATTCTTGTGAACACTGCAAGAAGAGACGGCGAAGAAAGCTCTGAAACTCTGTTTCTTAATGCAACGGATGAAGGAGGAGAACACGAACTTGTTTTCTTCAAAGCCATTGATAATGAGTTCAACAAAGTGGTGAAGTTTTACAAAGCTAAAGTGGAGGAGGTAAGGGAGGAAGCTTCAGCTTTGAACAAGCAAATGGACGCTCTAATTGCTTTTAGAATTAAGGTGGACAGTCCAGAAGGGTGGGCAAATAGTCTGGAGGAGACGACACGCCTCGCTTCCGATGTTGCAGCCTCTAGTGATGGATTAGCGGCATCGACTTCGTCTGCAGCTAGAGCTAGCAGTAAGTAGAATGATGCATTAAGCTATGATGAAAATGATAGAAATGATCTAGAACCAAATGGCTGGTTCCAAATGATGGATAATTTGGAAGCTAATATGTGGGCCACATCATAAGCTTATATGTGGCGGTAGGGGGCATGTTTTATTTTCTTTTTGGGCCATATCATGAGCTCACTTTCTTATGTAACCAGACATGTGGTTCTAGATCATTTTCGATAAAGCAGAAGAGCTATTCTGAATTCATTACTCTGCTACAGGAAGTGTGCCTATGGATATAATAGTTGAGAGTTCAAGCTGTCAAGGACGATCAGATGAATCGAGTGATGACAACATTGCCATTGAGATGCAGCCAGATAATTTAAATGTTCAAGGACTCGATCCAAACAATATCAAGCCCACACCTTCAGAGATACTTAACCAAGTTAACTTTAACGTTACTCAAGAAACTCCTTGTTCATCCATTAAAGGGTTTTTTAATCTTCCTAATCAAAATGATGTAAAGTTCACCAAAGATAATTTGAAGAAAGCGGAAAAGCAACTTAAGAAGGCTTTCATTGAATTCTACAAGAAGCTTAGGCTTCTAGAAAGCTACAGGTATGTTAACACTTACCACAATTTCCAGCATATAACTCTGTTAGTCATTACCGTTTCATTCTTGATTTTGTTGTTACTGATGTGTTTCTTTACAAACGTAATAGCTTTCTTAACATTTTGGCCTTCTCAAAGATCATGAAGAAATATGATAAGGTATCTGCCAGTAAATGATGTTTGTATGTTACTTTTTACATTTGCAAAAGCACACTTATCAGAAATGAAATTTTAAAAAAACAGAAAACAGAATTTTGACATGCTGATACTGTCATTTTGCAGGTCACTTCAAGAACAGCATCGAAAGCTTATATGGCAATGGTAGATAAGTCCTACATAAGTAGCTCTGACAAGGTGAGATTTTGCACCCTGTTCTATCAGAGGCTTTACATGGAACAAGTGAGGAAAATGAATACTTAAATCAGTTTGTCTTTGCAATTACAGGTTAGTAAATTGATGGAAAGGACAGAAAAAGCATTCATCAAGCATTTCTCCAACTCAAATAGAAGGAAAGGGATGGGAATATTAAGGCCAAAGGCCAAGAAGGAAAGACATAGAGTTACATTCTCAACAGGCAAGATATTCTCCAATTCTGATCAAGATTTTACCATAATGAACTTAAAGAAAATTCTTTACTGAGGACTGGACAGTGCTCGACGGTATTAAAGAAGAAAAGATAATAAATATCTTATTTTTCATCGCGTGTAGTACTGCATACCAAACATGCACTTAATTCTCTACAAGATGAATTTTTGAGTATTCATTCAATCTATTTGTAACAAATAAAATGTCTACAGGGTTTCTTGTTGGCTGCACATTTGCTCTCGTAATTGCCCATGCTCTAATAACACGAGCACGCGATATCCTACAACACGAAGGCAGAGTTCTGTATATGCAAACTATGTTTCCTCTTTACAGGTTAAGCCTTATTCATTGATCCTTTCATGTCAAGAAAATATTTTAGAAAAATAATGAGACCTTTTTTCATTTTTCCTTTTTTTGGCAGTTTGTTTGGATTCATTGTTCTACATATGCTTATGTATGCTGCAAATATATACTTCTGGAAGCGATATCGAGTCAATTATGCTTTCATATTCGGGTTCAAGGAAGGAACAGAACTTGGCTACAGAGAGGTTCTACTCCTTACTTTTTCTTTAAGTGCACTAGCCGTAGCCAGTGTACTTGCAAACCTTGATATGGAAATGGATCCAAAAACACAAGATTACGAGGCAATAACCGAACTTCTCCCTCTCGGTTTGCTACTGGTAAGACACTGAGATTAAACTTTGCTTATTCCTTTCAAAATCCTGAAATTTAATGAATGCCGGATATCATTTCTTTTTTTCTCTGCAGCTTGTAATTGTAATTCTACTGTGTCCTTTCAACATCATATACCGCTCCAGCCGTTTCTTTCTGCTAGTCTGCTTATTTCACTGTGTCCTTGCACCTTTATATAAGGTAAGCAAAAAATTATTATGTCTGCTCTGAAATTACCTCCTGAAAAGTGCTGATGTCGACTTATTTCCCCTCCCACAGGTAACGTTAGCCGACTTCTTCTTGGCAGATGAGCTGACAAGCCAGGTAATGACATGGGACTACCAGATGTTTAAACAGAAGTCTGCTCATTTTCTCATCTTACATATATATTAAATTCCTCAAGCTTAATACAGGTACAAGCTTTTCGAAGCCTAGAGTTTTATATTTGCTACTATGGTTGGGGAGACTACAAAGTCAGAAAAAATAGCTGCAACAAAAGTGATGTTTTCAACACTTTCTCCTTCATTGTTGCTGTAATTCCATACTGGTGGAGATTCCTACAGGTATCCAACCGATCACTTATACTGTTCACAGTAGCAAAAGTGCAAATTATTTAGTTGAGAAATGTTAAACCATATATCTTCAAAAAGCTCAAGACACTAGAGAAGAAGTTTATTAACTAGATCTTGAGCAAGACTGACAAATTTTATTCATGGCTCAGTGTCTACGGCGCTTGTATGAAGAGAAGAACGCTAAACATGGATACAATGCCCTGAAGTATTTATCTACAATTCTAGCAGTTAGTAGCAGAACAGCCTATACACTTAACAGAGGACTTGTTTGGAAGTACATAGCATGGATAGCCTCGGCTATTGCTACTATCTTTAGCACATATTGGGACATTGTTATCGACTGGGGACTTCTCCGATGCAAATCTAAGAACTGTTTGTTGAGAGACAAACTTCTCATCCCACATAAGATTGTCTACTTTGTAGCCATGGTGAGTCTTGCAACATTAATCAAGCACTCCGAAATTAACGTGCTCTGACAATAGCATCATTTTTCACAGGTCCTCAACGTCTTGCTGAGATTAGCTTGGATGCGGACAGTGTTGCAACTCACAATATTTTCCTTCCAGAGAGAAACTATGATTGCCCTTGTGGCTGCTCTTGAGATCATACGTCGCGGCATATGGAACTTCTTCAGGTATTTCTTATAGTTAGGTCGTAAGAAAGTTAAGGAAGAGCTTTAATTTGTCTATTCTAATATCTTTTGTTTTTCTTCTTGTTCAGGTTAGAGAATGAGCATCTTAACAATGTCGGGAAATTTCGTGCGTTCAAGTCAGTGCCGCTACCTTTCAATTATTATGAGGGTGAGGATGAGGATGATTAGATACTAGAATACTCTTTTCGCGGTGAAAACTGATTGTAAGATTTGGAAGACAATGTCAGAAAAATTATATGTTCTTTTTCTGTACAGTTGGTGATAGTGTTGCATTAAAATGCAGTAGAGAATGTATATCAGTATACAGTATGTACATGAAATTGTAGATATAGCATACATGTGCTAAGTAGAATATTTTTTTCATTTGAATTTTGTAAATACGCGATGGTCTCTTATGTGGTCAGGTATAACAAAAATAAAATAATGATGATTTATAGTGAAAAACAATACTTTGTCATTTTCGACTTTGATCAACCATATATTGATAGGGATTATTAATATAGTTGATTTGCTATCAAATAATTGGTTGAACTAGTGACTTAACAACCAGTCTCTCTGTTTGGATCAGTCATCTTCCTGACTGTTTTTGATAGGTTCGTATTTCTCATGTATATGGTTAGGCGCGACCTTCCGATCTCCACCGCGTGTGGTGGCCGTGGAGGAGCTCGACCATTGTGTACTGCCCTGCCTAGCCGCAGTGGCGGAAGGACCAAAATTATAGATTTTTTTTTCTATTATTAATTCTACTTTTATTATTTTTTCATTTGAATTTTTGCCTTCAAATGTAAAATTATCTTGTGATTTACGAACTGAATTTTGACACTTTCTATAATATGCAAAAACATTCCCGCTCCATTTTTCACATATATTTAAAAAAATCCTTAATGTTGTTGGAAACGTCTAATTTAAGAATATATTTCTTAATATGCCATTTGGTTTATTTAATATTTTACTCTAGATCTTCTTTATTGTTGATTACTATACATAATAAATAGGGAATTTTTAAAAAATTAGCCAAATGTAGCATTGGAACTTGAACTTCTAACTATGTATTCACGTAATACAGGTGATGTAATTATTTCCATCGAAAGCACTTTTAATTTTTCGAATATCCAGACCTCTAACTTCAAAAATTTGATTCTGCCAAAATTGGTGGAAATCTGCATCCTTAGATTCGTGGTTTTAATTTTTTATTTATTATTATCTCCGCCTCAAAAAAAGATAGTCATATTCTTTTTTCATACATATTAAGAAAATTCATTTAATAGTATTGAAAAAGTAAATTTTGATATGATTTCTCTATTATTATACCATTTCATTTATTTCACTTTAATAATTCTAATTTTTTATAACTATACACACTAAATAGGGGCATATAAGAGAACTAATATTTCAATTACATTTTTAAAATGAAATTAAACTATATTTTCAGATGGACAAAAAGAAATAATGATTGTCTTTATCGGACGGAGGTATTATTATTATTATTATTATTATTATTATTATTATTATTATTTTGAAGGAACATATATCAATTCATTAATATTTCAGATGGCATCATACAAAAGCAAATTCTCAAGAAACAAATAAATTCATCCCAAACAAAAGAAAGAGCAAAACAACGAGACTTTCTGGCAATTTCATGCGCTACTCCATTGCACTGTCAAAGAGACCAAAAAGTTCTTGTCGTCACCTAGGAGATTCTTGCAATCTCGAATAATAAGCCCAAACTCCGAACCGTCAACTTCATTGGTATTAATAGCGTCAATGACCACTTCGGTATCGAGTTCAAAAATCACAGTGTGGAAATCCTTTGAAAGCATCCATAGATTGCTTCCTTCGGCCCTAATGCTTCCGTGCGCGCCTCTTTATTCTTGTTTCTTTTTTGCTTCCAGTTCATTTTTGTTCGAGAATAACACGAATTGGCAATAATAATATTAAAATAGACAATACCTTATACAAAATTGAGAATAGAAAAGATCGCGTTAAATGGATATATATAAATTAAATTTCTATTTAATGACGATATTTTTCATTAGATCACACTCTTAGAGGTAGATCAGTAAATAATAAAACAGCGGGATAGATTTCTAGTTAGTCATAATTTTTTTGTTTTTCACTTTGTATTTCCTATGTTTCGAGAAATTAAAAACGCGTTTTCAAGAAATGTTGAAGGAGAAAATGATTAGATCTAATTGTCAAATTTAAGAATAGATCTACACGGTAAAAATTTAAAACAATGATGATTTGAAAAATGATACGGTTGAGTGTCATACTTTTCCTAGTTGAAAAATGCAGCTTAAAGAAGAAAAAGGAACTCGATATTTGAAATTTCTATTGTCGAAAAGATGAAATCATCAAAGAAGAAATTCACTGCAACAAACAATCGTAAATTCAGAAGCTTGATTTGACTGAGTTTAATATATGAATACTTCCACACAAAAATAAATAATTTCTCATTATTAAACAACTTTTTATCATTTCTTATTCTTAAACAATAAACTTTTGCGCTACATAATGCCTTTTTTACACTCGGGTCTCAAAACTTTTTATCCACGTTTAGCGCTTTTTAGATTAAAAATGTGTTTTTTAGAATGCTAGATAATGCATGATCAAAACAAAAATGTTTTACTGAAAGATGCCAACCTCCTCACAATCCCAACCAGTCGATCTTCTAGTAGGTTTCATATACCGAATGAGTGACACGAGATAATGATATAATGTGATATAATACTAACAACTAACGTTAGTACGTTACTACCTCACTATTAATTCAATCACATGTGTTTGGCAAGAAAGGTTACAGGTACTTTTCAGTATGTTTCTCATTAGTAAAGGCGTGCTCTCTATTTCATGAGATTCGTTTTCAATGTCGTACGGATTCGATGTGCTTCTTATCACTATTTCAGATATAACCACAGCCACATAACACACCTCCGCTGCCAACTTTCTGGTATCTGCATGTATGATAGCACCACTAAGGTTTAACACAATATCACATGAAAGTTAAATTAAACGTTGTCACATGTGAATAAATTGATTAGTTTTGTCATTTACTTCCACATAAAACTCATATTAAGCATCAGAATGCTACATATAGTTTAAGGGTGTTTGGCTGCCAACAATATTCCGAATGCTCCAAAATAGAACGTTTTACAAGAAAGTGAAGTTAAAGTGGGTGCCTTGAAGAAGAAAGAATTGGCCCTTGAAGATGAACGTCCAAATTTCAAAAGGCCATTCAACCAAAGTGAGCCCTATCCTAACCAATTGTTGCACTTTCTTTACATTATTGCTCTAAAGTTATCTGTCATTACTTGGGACTTTCGTTAGAGCAAGTGGCCACGAAAATGGTACCCCGATTTTAATGAATTTTATTATTATTTGTTAATGTTAATGCATTATTATTATTATTATTATTATTATTATTATTATTGTTATTATTATTACTACTACTATATCTGTCGAAACTCAAACGAAGACAACTGACCACGTACTTGAGTAAAATATCTACACTCACCTAATAATATTATTATAACAAGACTATGGACACTGTTGTCATGATTTTATTTGGTACAAAAGAAGCAAGTGGCCCCATGACAAAGTCCCCCCATTTTAATGGATTAATTGTTTAATATTAATGCATTACCAAAATATAATACTATCGAACTTTTGAAAAAAAAAAAAAAAGTAAACATAACTTCAACATTAAGTGGGGACCACTTCATAAAGCACTACTGTAATCGGGACTGAATCCACAAGAGGTTACTGCAATTTGAAAACGATGAAAAGAACTCAGAACAATTAATCATCGAGTACCAAATGAAATGTACAATGTAGGAGGGTGGTGGTGTTTATTTCCAAACTAGAATTTTAGATAGGCTTAGTTGATTTTTATGAGTTGACAATCCTTTTTCAAATCTCACATATTTTTTCAAAAATTTCGTAAGTAGTGTTTTTTCCAAACTAGAATTTTAGATATGCTAATTAGCTGATTATTATGGGTTAAATGACTAATTGAGTTAAAGCAATTTTGTTTTATACTTCAAAGCAAAATTTAGGTAGAAGCGAACCATTCAATATTAATTAGCAATTACTTAGGCCAACAACCGAGTTGTTTATCAGCACGTAGCCGTGATTGGTTACGACTTAGTTGAGATGAAAGGACAATTAAAGTCCAAAACAAGCTACCTGATAATTAATTTTCATAAATATAAATGGGAAAGGTTTGAATGTTAAAAAGTTGTTTAAGAATGACAAGACTGTCTTCGATGTTCTCACTTACCACCAAGCCAAAGGAATTCAAACTGGGTTTGCTCTCTAGTGTCAACTTTATCCACCATTGTGGTAAAAATACTGAATTTTGATCAAATATCAGATAGTTGGTGTAGCATAATTATAGTCATTGATGTGAGTTAAGATAATGTCTGGATGTAGTGATATACCCACATCAATCGTTGGTATTACAACACATTACTTTTTGGTGCCATTATGGGACACCAAACATCTAGTACCTGAAATCAAAATTTAACAAACTAGACAATTTAATCTCAAAATTGGAATATCTTGGAAATTTTACCTACTATGGCTCTTGTTGATGTAGTCGCAGGTCTTGTGAACCCAACAATTGATCCCTAATAATAAAGGGTGGTTATTTGTTTTTGATTAGTTGTTTTCAAAATTGGAGCTAGCAGTCGAGGCCCTGGTGCTAAAATATTTTTCGTATTTCGATAATCAAAAACCAGAAAAGAAACTGTACTTATCAGTAACTAATTAGTATACCTATTCAATCCTTTGCTTCATTAGAAATTAATGTATGCATGTATTGGAAAAATCTAAGAGAACTATGCATCTTAAACGAACATGTTGATTTTTTATCAATCTCTCTCTCTCTCTCTCTCTCGTATAAAAAATGCAGAACTAGACCAAGTCCCGCACGCATGTTTTTACTTTGTATTGTTCATCAGAATCTTCCCAACGATCACCTGAAGGCTGAAAATTCTTCTTCCTTTCCACCTCTATCATCTATAAAATCACATTTCTGATCTCATCTGGTTTGCTCATTTCATTCTTATTCATTCACACTAGCTTATTTTCCGAGCATTAATCGAGCTCCTAGCTTAACAGAAAGGCTAAAGACCCATGAAGTTTGGCAAAGAATTTGCATCTCAAATGGTGCCAGAATGGAAAGATGCTTACATGAATTATAACTTTCTGAAATCCATTTTGAAAGAAATCCAACTTTTTAAACAAAGAAATAAGCCAGCTATGAAGCAAAATGGAGGCATGAAACGAAATCTTACCCTTTACAGAGCATTCAGTGGGCTAACGGGACGCAGAGGCAATTCTCCTAAGCCCCAACCTCAATCAGACATTGAAGATCAAGTCATTCTTGTGAGTACAGTGAGGAAAAACGGCGAGGAAGGCTCCGAAACCATGTTCCTCAATGCGGCCGACGAAGGAGGAGAGAATGAGCTTGTTTACTTCAAAAGACTTGATGATGAGTTCAATAAAGTTGTCAAGTTTTACAGAGCTAAAGTGGAAGAGGTACTGAAGGAGGCTGATGTTTTGAATAAGCAAATGGAAGCTCTTATTGCATTTCGGGTTAAAGTGGAGAATCCAAATGGGTGGACGAACGGGTTTGACGAGACTACTCGTCTTGCTTCGAATGTAGCAGCTTCTAGATCTGCATTATTTGCATCTGCTCCATCTGCAGTTAGAGCAAGCAGTAAGTACATATGCTTTTAACATACCCAAAAAAAAAAAAAAAAAACGAAAGAAAAAAATTACAAAAAATAATAGAGATTTCTCTGTTCTGGTGCAGGAAGATATCCAATGGATGTAATAGAGGAAGAAAGATCAAGTCACTTGGGACAATCAGAAGAACCGGGCGAAGACAAAGATGCCATTGAGATGCAACCAATGAATCATTCAAATGATCAGATGCAAAATCGAAACTCAATCAGGACGACAAGGCCTGCACCTTTAGAGATACTTAACCGTGTAAAATTTAACACTACTCAAGAAACTCCTCGTTCGACCATCAAAGGGATTCTTAATCTTCCCAATCAAACTGATCTGAAGTTCAACAGAACAAATTTGAATAAAGTCGAAGAACAACTAAAGAAGGCATTCATTGTATTCTACCACAAGCTTAGGCTACTAAAAAGCTATAGGTGCTTTATATAATTCATTGCTCTTTCGTTTTTGAATTTCTTATTACTGATATGCTTTGTTTTTGGAATGCAACAGCTTTCTTAACATTTTGGCCTTCTCGAAAATCATGAAGAAATATGACAAGGTATCCGCCCATAAATTATACATTTATATGTTACTTTTTGCTGATTTATTCTGGGAGGGAACGCTTAAAAATCTGGAAAAAGGAATTTTGTTTCAAATATTGGCCACTGCCTTCTGCAGGTCAGTTCAAGAACTGCATCAAAATCTTATATGACAATGGTTGATAATTCCTACCTAGGCAGCTCGGACGAGGTAAGATAATGCTTTGATTTCTTTTCTTTTCTTTTTCTTTTAAAGAACAGAAAGAAGACATATTCACCGGTTGGTTCTTTTCGCAATTTAGGTAAGCAAATTGCTGGATAGGGTAGAAGCCACATTCATCAAGCATTTCTCCAACTCGAATCGCAGGAAAGGAATGGGAATCTTAAGGCCAAAGGCCAAAAGGGAAAGACACAGAGTTACATTCTCAATGGGTAAGATAGTTTACTGTGCTTATACTGTCAAGTACGATCTAGTACTGCATGCACTAAGAAACTAACTTCTATGGCTTTCCTCGAGTATTTATTCGAAATCCTTGTACTGAATATCTGCAGGGTTTCTTGTTGGCTGCACATTTGCTATGATAGTTTCCCTTGTTTTAGTAATACGAGCACGCAATTTCTTAGATAAAGAAGGCAGTGCTCCGTATATGGAAACTATGTTTCCTCTTTACAGGTTAATCCTTACTCATTGATCCTTTCATGTCAAGAAAATATTACAGCAAAACAATGAGAGATATGGTTTTGAGCATCATCTTCTTGCAGTTTGTTCGGATTTATTGTTCTGCATATGCTAATGTACGCCGCAAATATATACTTCTGGAAGCGATACCGAGTCAACTATACTTTCATATTCGGGTTCAAGGAAGGAACAGAACTTGGTTACAAAGAGGTTTTGCTAGTTAGTTTTTGTTTAAGTGCACTAGCCCTTGCCAGTGTACATTCAAATCTGGACATGGAAATGGATCCAAAAAGAAAAGAGTACAAGGCAATAACTGAACTTCTCCCACTTGGTTTAGTACTGGTAAGATACTAGGTTTGAAGTCATTTCACCTTTTCAACATCCTTAATTTTTCAGGAATATTATGTCTGAACTTCCCTTTTTCTCTGCAGCTTGTCATTGTAGTTCTGCTTTGCCCTTTCAACATCATATACCGCTCCAGCCGGTTCTTCCTACTCGTCTGCTTATTTCATTGTTTCTTTGCACCACTGTATAAGGTAAATGATTATTGTCATAGTATCACCAACAAAGTATCCTAAACAGGACTAACTCGGTTTATGTGTTCTACCGCAGGTTACATTACCAGACTTCTTCTTGGCAGATCAGCTTACAAGCCAGGTAATAACATGGAACTGGCAGATACTAAGAAAAAATTCTGCTTATTTTTCACACAATTCAGATTGCTTAATTCCTTGATCTTAACACAGGTTCAAGCTCTCAGAAGCCTGGAATTTTACGTTTGCTACTATGGTTCTGGAGACTACAGACGAAGAGAATCTGGTTGCAAAACAACCGATATTTATAAAACTTTTTCTTTCATTGTAGCCGTGATTCCATACTCGTGGCGCCTCCTTCAGGTATCTAACCAACATCTTACATGCAGCATAGTAGTACAAAATAAATTTGCTTGCTTTAGTAACATATTAGACTGCTACATCTAAAAGCTTAAGTGGTAACTGGAAAGACTCATTTCGAGCACGACTGATACATAATCTTCATTACTCAGTGTCTACGCCGCCTGTTTGAAGAGAAGGACCCAATGCAAGGATACAACGGTGTGAAGTATTTCTTGACGATTTTGGCAGTCTGTACCAGGACAGTCTACACTACACTAGACAAAGGAATTGCTTGGAAGTACACAGCCTGGGTAACCTCTGCAGCTGCTACTATCTTGAGCACATATTGGGACATTGTTATCACTGGGGTCTTCTTCAGCGCAACTCTAATAATCGTTTCTTGAGAGACAAGCTTCTTATCCCACATAAGAGTGTGTACTTTGTATCAATGGTGAGTTTAAGGGATGGATCATTAATCGTCTGGTTTTTTATTGAAAGGTTGTTTGTATTTTAAGGTTTAAGGTTTGTACTTCTGTTGCAGGTTCTGGATGTCCTGTTAAGGTTAGCCTGGATGCAGACGGTGTTGAATATCACAATCTTCTCTCTGCATCGACAAACTATGGTTTCACTTGTAGCTTCTCTAGAGATCATACGTCGTGGTTTATGGAATTTTTTCAGGTACATACACCAGCACATTCACTCAAACATGTGAAAGATTTTCCCCGTTAGAAATCTCCTTATCTGATGTCAGTGTTTCTGTTTTTTTCTTGCTCAGGTTAGAGAATGAACATCTTAACAATGTTGGAAAGTATCGGGCATTCAAATCGGTGCCACTACCATTCAACTATGATGAGGACGAGGACAAGGATGAATAAAACTAGCAGTTCGCCCTGTTAGTCCTCCAGGGCCCAAATAGCTCAATTTTCTCCCATGAACTATTTGTGTCAATGCGTTAGTTCGATCCAAAACTTGAGATAAGGGGTACTAATCTGAGGCGAAAACACAATAAAGAAAATACACATGTATATGAAATGGTACCCTGATTATTTTTTGTCGAAAATTTGTAAACGTAGTGTAATAGTCTCGTGTTTTCGAAATTTTGACCAAAATGCTAGTCATTACAACAATCCTTACATTTGGATGAAAAGAATCCCTTATAGTGTGAAAAGCAAATCGACAGAATTCTTAATGAAGCTAAATCCTCAGTACTCAATCCACTCCTACTTCCTATCCTTGATTTGGCCTAATGCCATTCGTGCTGGCGTGCAATGACACAATTAACGCGCGAAGTGTAAGGCAAGAGAAATGAACCTATCCTATCCCTGTACAATATCCCCCTACAAATGTTATTCTACCCATGTTAAAACTATTTCTTTTCGTAAAGGACCATATTTGGCCTCTAGGTCAGCATCCAATACAAGTATACAACCAACTTTTCCCACTTCCATTAAATTAAATAATAAAATTGTAGAAAAGTTTAATTCCATAAGGCAACTACTTATAAAGAAATTTTCAAGGTGACATACAACTAGTTGAAAAACTCTTCTAAGAACTAATCTATACATCACCTGGAGCTGATCTGTGTTCTTGCCAGTAGCAAAGATTCCAATAGCTACGGCCTACGAGTTATCACAGACATTAATGACTCCAGCAAAAGGAAACAACCAGAGAATCTAATGAAAAGCTTTATCAACTTAAAGCACAGAGAAAATGAACAAAGTTGATAGCTTTCAAGACCTCTGTCAGAAGACCACAAGCAGAATTTTGTTTGATCCAATAGAAAAAAAATTAGCATTTAACAATGTTATCAATTGAAGATCTCTGAGGATTACTGAAGTTACCAAATGCAGATTGCAGACTTATATGCCCATTCTATGAATTTTATAATTTAACCTTCATCTTTCTTTCAAATTCTATAGCTGTTGGGTGAGAATCAGACTAGAAAAGAGTCTAAATCCAAACCATGCCAATTAACCATGTACAACTGTTGGCGAGAACTATTTCCCATTAATACAATTCAATTCCACCAAAACATGCTTCCTTGCTGACTAAATTGAATTCAAAACAATCACAGACAAACAGACAACAGGACCAAATGCACTGTATACTACATCCATTTAATTACTTAGTATATTAACTCTAACAGCCCGTCCTACTTTCCTCCATAATGCAATCACATTAGTGAACAATTATTCTACTTCTACATTAAAACTTTACACAATCCATGTGTGCAACATTGGATTGGGATGTGATGTGTAGCAAAACACCCAAGTGTGATTGTCTAAACGATTAAGTGAAGCACCCTTCCTATAAAACTTGACATTACATGCAAAAATTCCTATTTTCGTGCTACCGTGTTTCCACTATTTCATTTCATACATTAAGATAAGAGTATTGCATAATTCATTGTCAAGCTAAATTTTAAATTACTCGAAACCAAGTGATAATGAAGCTAAAATAATCTACTGAGCATATTTCTATACAGAGAAAATCAATGATATTAATAAATTAACACCAATAACTTCAACAAAAAGCGAAGCTTTACTCTCAATACAATTATTCGAAATATATACCTGTTAGATATTCTTGAGTTTGTTTCGTCAATTTACCTTAAGGAAATTCTCCTAAAGCCTAGAATTTCCATCAATAAAAATAAAAGTATAAACTTAAACAGAAACTTCAAAAACCCTGCCAAGTCAAGATTCTTTCTTTTGCTATGAACCACCCGATGATCAATCACTTGTTTCTGATCCCCAATTGTTCGCCACAGGGTTATTGGCCACTCAACCTCTGTTTATCCTTTTCCAATTCCTTTAGAGCCTCCTCCTGGGCCACCTTCTCAGCCTGCAATATCGGGGCATAATAATCAGAATGAGCTTCCATACACTTCTTCAAAGCAGCAGTAACCGGAAAACACTTCACTGAAATGTCCTCGGAGTTCTTCTCTCCTTCCTCCACACACTTTTCCCACCCTACAAAAGCGTCTTTACATCCACCCCCTTTCATAAATAAGCAAAACCCGCATTCACCGTCCTCTTCCTCTTCCTCTTCCTCTTCCTCTTCACCTCCAATCGATTCTTTCCGCAAAAGGGTATCGGTTTGCTCCGAATTTTTTAGGGTTTGCGGATCTTGGATTCGTGAATCTGAGGAAGCCATTGAGGAAGCTGTCGTGCTTGCGTCTGATTGTAAAAGGTGAGAGAAAAGTTCTCCAATGGCTGCTCTTAAACCCCCCATCTTAAACCCTCTCCTCTCCTACACCCTTTTGAGTTTTGACGGATGGCTGGACAACGTATGTTTTCAAATATATAAGGCAACTTTGGCTTGTTTGGTGCCCTTTATTATTTGTAATTATATTTACTCCACGATAATTGCTAATCATACCACCTTTGTAATTAAAATTCTTATTTGGCTCCCAAAAAATAATAATAATAAAATTCTTAATAATTACAAGGATAATTATATTCATACACACCACAATTATTTATTTTGATAAAAAAATTTCAATTGAAGTAGCACTATATTAGGAGAAAATCTTCAGTGCTCCAGACTAATTAGGAACTCACATGTGAATTTTGGGGTCCCAATTTATTATTTAATTTGGGCCACAATACCCACATGTGGGTTCCTGGTTGGTTAAGAGCACTGAGTGCTCAGTGTTTTTGGAGCACTGAAGTTTTTTCCCTATATTAATGTATACTGTGTTGTATATTGTGTACCACTAGTACTATACACTTGTACTAAAACAATTATAGGCAGCAAAATATAGTGCACTAAATAATGACATTACATAAACCGGTATTGAGCATTAATCAAGTCAGCCTCATTCTAATACCAATAGATGTTAGATTTATAGCAGCATCAATTAATGCGGACACTGACTCTACATGCCCGACAACTGAAAATCCACTAATATGGTCAACTATTTATTCTTTAATTGACTCATTTAAGAGGTAATGCCAAAGAATAGTGCCATAAAACTGCATTTGCTAGTGTAGAAAATTTTAGTTACATATCATTGCTAAAACATATATGACGTAACATGGTCTTTTAGATATTTTATTTTATATTGTGGTAACTTATGTGGTATTTTAGATTTTTCTATGTTATTAACTAATATAGATAACATATTATTGCTAAAACATATATGACGTAATATCATTGCATATCAAATTTTAGTTACATATCATTGCTAAAACATATATGACGTAACATGGTCTTTTAGATATTTTATTTCATATTGTGGTCACTTATGTGGTATTTTAGATTTTTCTATGTTATTAACTAATATAGATAACAAGGAAAATTTTCAAAAACTTCCCGTGGGTTTTGTAAAAAAAAAAAAAAAAAAAAAAAAAAAAAAAAAAAAAAAAAACTTTCTATCTTGTGTGGCGTGTATAGATACACGCCACATGTATTTCATCCACGTCATTGTGTATTTTAAATACACATGTATTTTAAATACACATGGCATATATCTATATACACCACGTGAGATGATAGGTTTTGGAAAGAGACTCTAGATAACAAATTGATAATTATAAAATTTAAAATTGGAAAATAGATTATTACTTACTTATCAGCTTGGTAATTTATGCAAACTATAAGACAATTAATTTCAAAACCGGATTAGTTGAGACTTAAGGATTTGAGTGGATAATGACGTATTTGGATGTTACCATAAATATTGCATAATCTATAAAATAATTTGAAATAGTTTTCCCTTTTTTTTGTAGGAAGTAATTGAACCTAATCTGAAACTTCATGCTATGTACACGACGCTCTTCCGATCTCTTTTCTTATTCAATCCCTTTGGTTAATTTTTACTTCTTTCTTAACATTTTTTTATTCATAACATTTGTTTCTTCTCATGTGTGTCTATATATATGTGTGTATATATATGCGCACACACAGAGTTAACTTTTTTTTTTTTTAATCAATCGAGAAAAACTTTGTATGCTAATAAAAAACGGTAATCAAATTAATGAAGATATGCACAATCCAAATATGTCTAAGATTGTTTTGTGATGAACTTTTAACGTCTAGATCAGCTTTGTTTAATTGTTCCATTTTTTTAAGCCTCGTTATATATAAATTAATTCTAATTAATGGGTTTTTGAATATTTTCTGTGAGTGGCTTCAAATTTATAATTAAATATATTATAAAGTAAAATTTTATATGACAGGTCAACTTAACTATTAATTTGTTTATTTAAATTAAATTAATTTAATTTACAGTAACATAAGTAAAACTATTGAATTTCTTGAAATATTTTATGACGCCTATAAATATAGAGGTTTTGCTGTGTTTCGATATGTATTTTATGATAATATTTGTAATAATATATGTAATGTATATCAGATTTTAATTTTATTCGCTTATTTAATAAGAGTTTCCAATTCTTATTTTGCTTCAAATCTATATATATCTAAATCAAAAGTAGTCAAAAGAAGTTTTCCCGCCAAATTATTGACGTCATGCTGGTGTCATATTTAATTTTTTATTTTTTATATTATATTACATTATATTACATTAATCTAAATCAAGTGTATTTTTAACTTATTTTCCGCATTTGACTAGTGCTATAAGCTAATTGATGACATTATATTTTGCCAATTTTTCTATGATTTCTCCTACTATGGAATTTAAAATTCCATTTCCCATTTTTCAAAGAAACTCATAAAGATTGAATTTTTTTGCCATGAATTTGATATTTTTCATGAAAAATACATGCAACCAAACACGCTCTAAGTTCGCCGAAAATGCATGTAATGAGATATATCTTTGCAAGGAGAAGGGCTCACGAATATGTCATCAATGACGGTTGGTAGATTTAAAACACTTGGCAAGTTTGTACTTCTATTATAACTTTATAAGGTTATTGCGAACTTAGTTTGCCTCAAAGATTTTTACTTCAAGGTCAATAACTTTTGTAGGAAGATTTTGACCTCATTCTCATTATAAACACGCAAAGCTTATGGAGTTAGTTTTTTATTTTTTTCTTAAGATTTTTAATGTTTTAACATAATGAACTAGAAATTGGAAATTGAAGAAGTTTCTACATTTAAATTTATTTGTCAAAAAATCGACCTTTAATAAATTTCTCAGAAGCATTTATTCTTCTTTCAGACCAATTCTCTTTTTCATAAGTTTGATTTTCAAAATCATATAAGATGGAAATCTCTGAAATTTCAAATATATTTAGAATACAGAGAGTCAATTTATAGTTCAAGCATGAGAGTTGACTAAATAAAAAATTAAAATGAGGTGTTATGTTTAACAAATAAGGACCGATACTCATGCCACGCAAGTTGATTGGTCCCATTAAATGTAGACAAAAATTTCCATTAATGAGTTTATCAGTTTAATTGTTTCCGTTGATATACATTCATCTTTTATATTTTGAACTAATCTACAAATATTTCCCATTCATTTTTCAGATTCCTATTGTTATATTTTTAATGTTATTCATCTTTTATATTTTTAACTAATGTACAAATGTTTTCCATTTATTTTTCAAATTCTTATTGTTATATTTTTAATATTATTCTTCCTGTGCATAGCACAGGTGCTATACTAGTAGATAATAGAATTGAATGAATTGACATATGGAAGAAGTGTTATTAGGTCAAGAAAATGAAGAAGTTGACCAAGTCTTTTGTGATCTTCAATGGTCACGACAACATGATGAAAATGCGGGTCATTAGTTCAGTTTACTAGCATGGATATACGGCAAGGAATAGATTGATGAATAAAATGTGATTGGATATATAACTTAGACATATAGGTAAGAAATAGATTGATGAGCAAAAGGTTGTTGGTTTGGAAGCTAGTCAATGCACATTAGATACTTAGTCGTGGTGGACTGTCACGCCCCCGCTAACTTTACAATATTTCCGATTATCTTAGGGAAATTTACAAATTCTGTAGCGGAAGCTTTTATTCAAATAACGGGGACGGGACGTGCGAAACAATCCAATTTATCTTATCTTACTGAGTTTAATAGATAAAGATAATTTCATAAGTTAACAAATCGTCAACCTTTTAAACAAACATTACAACTAGGTTTTTTAAGAAAATATATAAACACAAGAAGTTGTATTAATAAACATATTTCATTGATTACCAAGGTGGGTCAAATCATTAGAAAACTTTTACAGTGAGAAGTAGAGCTCAAATCAATATAAATATTATAACTCACTATTTTCTTATATGTTATAAGATGTAAAACATATATATTATAGGTGTGGATATAAAAGTATTAAAGTCGTGATAGTTTCAAGGACAGGTTTACACCACATGCACAACTCTACTCCCGTTTGCGAGCACGATCCAACATTCAGCTTGCCCTGCATTTCAATTGTTATAACTCCAATATCTACAAAAATTGTAATAAGTGGGGAGTGAGTACAACGTACTCAGTGAATAACATAAATCCTTTGATTCACCTTTCGTTTAGGAAACTCATTTCCAAGAAAATACATTGCATGTACAAAGCTTTTCAATGCACAAAAGGGCCCTATCGCTAGTTAAACTACTACCCGTGGTGCG
>CAVNYN010247023.1:0-17452 GCA_963692815.1 Nyctanthes arbor-tristis
TTTTTTTTTTTTTTTTTTTTTTTTTTGTAGTAGAAATCCGTTGAATCGTTTTTGTTTTTGTAGATCTTTTATGTTGTTGAAGATGGAGATTGATCGTCAGCGGTCAAATTGTTCAATTGCCTTCGTCTCATCGATTCTTCTTCGTCTTCATCGATTCTTCTTCAGTGTTGGTGGGAATTGCCCTTTTGAGCGATTTCAGTGTGTTTATGCGTGTTTTTTTGAAGGCGTTGATTTTTATGTTGCGTTAATATATATTACCCAAAATTTCAAAATGTTGCAATTTGTCCTTGATTTTTTGAAACTGATTCTGAAACTCTTGTATTATTCGAGACCCCCTTTCTGTATAACCTTTCTCCAATGAACTTAGTATAGGCCTACAACCTCAATTTTTTTCAGTAAATAACTAATGTGGCATTTCCTTTCTATGTCCAAAGCCATATTTTTAGTGACTATTAAAACAAGAATAAATTTTCACCATTATTTTAGGTAAAAATTAATTATGTTTTTAATTATTTAATTAAAATCGGTCTAATGAATTTGAAATGTTAGCTTTTCTAATTCAACGACAAGTTTGACTTTCTGAACATAGGCAATTGGAACCAATCCGAAAACAATCTGGCTGTGTAAGATAAATTGAAACCAAAAATTAAGAAAATTGATCGAAAATAAAACTCTCAAAATAGGAAATAGAAAGTTTAAATGGGGAGTGACAGTGATTTGAGAAAGTTCTTAGATAGACTGGGTTCTATTAGAGGAAAGAACAAAAATGAGGACAAAGAAAGAGATATTTTTGGATAAAATCAAATTAAAATGGGTGATTGGAATTAAAAATTAGAAAATATAATGATAGTGATAAGGTAAATCAAACATATCTATAATCTATAAATAATATAAAAAATGGAAATGAAAGATAAAAAAATGGAGTCTATCAATTGGTAAAAAGTAAATAAAATTAAAAAGTAAAATGAAAATGAATGACAAAGATTAGAAGATAAGATTAATAGCCAAGATGAAAGATACCAATTTACTAAGCAATTTTTGGGGAGGGAAAAAGTGAAAAGGCAACTATCTTACTTTTAAGTATATAAATATAATATATAATATAAATAGTTGATAATATATATACATATATATAACCAGTTAAGTGCCTTATATTGCTTCCCGCCCATTTTGCGCGGTGGATACTATGATACCTTTTCTTTTCTTTTCTTTTCTTTTCTTTTTTGTTTGACCATTATTATTTTTTTTAATTAGTTGATAATTTGTTCTACTCAACTCAATCGCTTGAAATTTGCTACTTCGCTTAAAATTTGCTAATTTTTTCCATTTCTGCCTCCTTTAATTTCTAGCTTCCTCAACTACATGAAGAAATCAAATCCCTAAAATTGCAACCCTAATCCAATTGGTAATTGAATCTCCATCAATTTCAATCTCGAATAGACAAGCTCCGGTTCTAAATGGGTATTGATTATGGCTTCTACCGCTTGCTTTTTATGTTTTATCGGTATGTTGAAACTTCACACATTTTATTAGATTGACGGCTATCTTGAGTGAAACTAAGAAAATTATTTTTTTTATTTACAGCTTTTTCTCTCTTGAATCAATGGAATCTCTTGAACACAAAAGTTCTAATTGTTGCGGCAATCACGATTTAGGCACTATCTTGGGTTCCGGATTTATTTCCAAAGAGTTATGATTTATAGTTTTATGTTTTCATTCCTTTTGTTTTTCGGCTAGTGATTTTGTGAGCATATTTGTTTTTTTAGTATTGGGTTCAGAAAAATAATATGTAACATCGAGAAAAATCAAAACAGACATTTTTATGCAGATAAATATGAAAAATTGTTGATAGATTTTACTAAATTGGGAAAAGAACAAATTTTTGTGGAATTTTGGGCCTTACCTTTTTGTAAAATTTTAGAGTTGCTAAATATGTTAGATTTTGGACGAAATATATTTTCCTTTCGTTTTGAAGTATTCTTTGATCTGAAATTCCGTACAACAAGATCTCCTTTGAAAAGGTATGTAAGATTTTCTATTTCTTATTTGCTTCATTTACATGTCCTCAACTGCATAGGGATAGGAAACACGAGTTTTGGTATTATTCCACCAGAAGCACATGTGGCGGGTGATAATTGAAAAATTCATGTGTGGGACAGTTCACATGGGACAACTCACACATGAATTATCCAATTATCACCTGCCACGGGTGCGTCAGGCAAGATAATGCCGTCAAACGTCTGGCAGGTGATCAATTTCATAAAAGATAGTGTAAAAAGAGTGTCTATAAGGACATGTAGAGTTTCTTAATTGTCCCATATTAGAAGTCTTTTATTATAAGAGATCGTCGAACAAGAAATTTTTTGGGTTGTTGATACCCAATAAACCTGGGGCAATAATCATAAAGACCTGAATGAAAATAAGAAAATATTTAGAGGCTAAAGCTTATCTTGAAACCCAACTCCACAATTAGGTAACTAGATAAATACCACCTTAGATATGTAAACAAATAAGTTGTTGCTCAAGTAGTAGGATATGATAAGAGACACACTTTGGATCTTCTTGAAAATCTTGGATAATATCTTTTGCGATATTAATTTATCTTATCTTCATATTTTGAAATGTATTTTTCTCCCTATAAATACCTAAGTGGTTTTTGGAATTAAAACATACAACATACACAAGACACAAAAATAAAATGACGAGTGGCTTTTTCTTCATTTTATTAGCCTATCTCCCTCAGTGGGAATCATCTTCTACTTCCTTAGTGGGAGATTTTTACCTTGGTGGTTGGTGATTTAAGTGTGTCAGATTTGCGTAGGCTTGTGCTATTGCCATTGTGGACTTGGGAGAAAAGTTTGAGCCCTGGTCAAGGATTGACTCACCATTAGTATTGAAAGAAAATTGGAGAAGAAGAAAGGGACGACATTGTTTTTCGTTGTTTTCTTTTAATTATTTCCTTGTAATCTTTCGCATCAATCCCTTGTAAGCGCTATTGATTTACCTTGTGTAATACTTTTATTTTTGTAAGGAAATAAACATTACAATGGCATCAGAGCTGTAGGGACTTTCTTGTGAATGAAATTGATGGAAACCCACAGGAATTGGGAAAGTAAACAAGAAAACGGAACATGCAACTCACATTTTGACTTTTTGGCGAACTGACCACACTAAACGAATGAGCAATAGATGTGCTATCGACCGTGCAGCGTGTGGCGGCAGAATCGATCTCCGGTAATAGCGTGTGGAGTGGTAAAGGACAAATTGTAGAACACATTGACGATGCGTGAGGGTATGTGAGGAGGTGGTTGGCTGTGCGATTGGTGGCATTGGGCTCAGATTTCAGTGGGCTATGTTTTGATGTGGTTGCCAAAACTTTGGACATTTGAGCAAAATTCTGACCTTCTTTCTAGTAAGGTTTTTTGTGCATTCATCTTCCTTCTTTCGGGCCATTAAGGTGGGGTCCCTAGGTATAGTGTCGTCTTTCTTTTTTTCTATAGCTTTATTTCTTTTCATAATTGAATATCGCCAACGGTTGCCAAATTAGGAATTACAGCGTTTACTTTGTGTTATATGCCATTATTTGAAGTGCTTTAGATATTATTGTTGAAAATTGTTGCTTATTGGCCATTTGTTTTGTGTCTTCCCTTGACTTGGGAACTTGATTCTCACGGAATCCTATGGGGTACAAAATAACATTAATTTTGTTTGCTTAATGCTCTGTGTTCTTCTGTGTATTCATTTTTACTTTGCGGTCTTTTTTTTCCTGCACTTCTTGCAATTTGGTTGCACGCTTTGAGTTGGCACCTTTTGATGGCAAAGGTGATTTTGCTATTTGGCAACAAAAAATGAAAGGTATTCTGGTGTAACAAAAAGTTTCTAAAAGCAGTGATGATTCTTTTCCTGGCATTGTTGACGTCACTAAGAAAAAAGAATTGGATGAATTGGCATATAATTCTATCACTTTACACTTGTCTGATAATGTGCCAACAAAAGTCGGTGAATTGTAGAGGTATAAAGATGGGCGGCCCACTCGAAAAAGCCTAGAACACTGGCCGGTTCAGAACAAGTTGGTCCGGGTTGAGAGCCGCTACCCGCGGTTGACCGGGCGGGCCCGTTGAAATTTAAACCGCCGGCCAGAGAAAAAAAGTAAAAAAAGTTTTAAAAAAATTAAAGCTGCCTGCTGCCTTGGTCAAAAAGTGGCCCTTTTATTTATTTTGTATATTTTTTCCTTGTATTATATTGTATTTTTTTCTTATATCGCATTGTCATGTCATTCTCTTTTTAAATTTGTGTGAACAATATTTGAATTTCAAGATTTTTATATAATAAGATACTTGAAGTTTATTATTAAAAATTTTACTTTCATCTTGTTATATGTTTACTTTTTAATTAGAATTTAAAAATCTAAAAGACTAGTGATATCTCTTGAAAATGTGGCAAATTTCCCATTGAAGTATTTCAGCTGCAATATATTTATTATAAAATTTACACGTAAAATGTGGCAAAAAATAAAAGGAAAAAATGAAGGAAAAAAGAGGCCCACATGGGCTTGTCAACCGGTGGCCCATATGGGCCAGTGGGTGGGCCGAGCCATAGGCCAAAATATCCGAGATCGGTTTGGCGTGGACCGGAAAGCCACCATGTTCAGGCTATTTGGCATTGCAGGCCGTGCCGGGCCGTAAGGGTAGCGGGCTGAGCTGGTCCAATCCAATCTGGCCTTGCCCGCTCATTTTGACACCTCTAGCGAGCTGCTTCTCTAAAGCACTGTGGGAAAAATTAGAAGAACTTTATGTGTCTAAATCTACTCCGACTAAATTATATTTGCTTGAAAGATTTTTCTAGTTTTCAAAATTGATCCATTGGAAGATCTTGATCATAATGTTGATGTGTTCAACAAACTTGTGCAAGATATTGTTAATTGTGGTGAAATGTTGACTGATTCATACAAAGTTGTTATTTTGTTGAATGCTATACCTAAAAAATATAAAGATGTGACAAATGCGATCAAGTACGGTGGAGATTCTTTTCTGATATTGTTATTAATTCTTTGAAATGTCGGGAGTTGGAGATGAGAACTAAAAAAATTGAGGGAGGGAGTAGTGGTATTGGTGAGGTCCACATGGTGAGATGTAGGCGTAGTAAGAATCATGATAAGTATTATAAGAGCCGAAAGAGTGATGGCTCTGGTGATGAGGGTGGTAAAGGGAATGGTAAGGGTAATTCCAAATAGAGGGCGAAAGGGAGGACATGTTATAGTTGTGGGAAACCTAGACATTTCATTTGGGATTGTCTAGTAGAAGAAAAAAAGAAGTTGGAAAGAGGCAAGAAGAACATTGATGGCGAGCCTAATGCAATTGTTGTCTCCAATGTTGAATATGGCCAATTTGATGTGATGTTAAATGCTGACAATAATGCTACTTTATGTCTGACTAAACAATCCTCTTTATATAAATGGTTACTTGATTCTGCTACATCTTATCATGTTACATCTCATAATGATTGGTTTGTAAGTTTGCATGAATTTAAGAGTGACCATCCTTCTTCTTTCAGTGGAATTGCATATTCTCTGTATAGTATTGGTGATATTGTTGTGAGTTTTGGCATTGGTTGTGCACTCACTTTAGAAGGGGTTAGATATGTTCCTGAAGAAGGAATCTGTTATCAGTTGGCAAATTGGAGGAAGCTGGCATTACAAGTGAAATAGGTAGCCGGACGCTAAAAAGGTTCAAGGTTCTGAATTTGCATGTATTAGGGTGAAGAGGAATGGCTTTTACATCACTAGTGGTGAGGTGATTAAGTGCCAAAAATCTTCTACATGTGAAATACCTGATCAGGTGGAGGCTTCTAATGAGGTGGAGGCAGACGTAGAAGATCACCCAGAAGAACCTATTTTAGCTGGTTATGTAAGTGATAGTGAGAATGAACCATCTAGTGAGTCTACAGGGCCAAGTTCCCCTAGTGAGAATGTAGGGTCAAGTTCCCTGCATCTGAATTATTTAAAGTAGGGAAGAGTAACACCCCAGGTTTGAATGGTTGCCTATAAATTATTTTACTCTACTAAGTTATTTTTATTGACACTTTGATTAAAAAAAAATTAACTTTGTGCATTTTTGTTTGCAAGATTATTAGGTATCAAAGTAGAGGTTTATTGGGTTGTTGAGACCCAATAAACCCGGTGCAGTGACGACAACGATTCGAATGAAAATAAGAAAATATTAGAGGCTTAAAAAGTCTAAGACTAAATCTTGTAACCGAACTCCATAATTAGATAACCAAATAAATACCACTTTGGAGGTGTAAACAAATTAAGTTGTTGCTCAAGTGGTTGGATTTGATAAGAGACACACTTTGAATCTTTTTGGAAATCTTGGATAATATCTTTTGAGATATTAATTTATCTTATCTTTGTATTTTGAATTATGTTTTTCTCCCCATAAATACCTAAGTGGTTTTTTAGAATTAAAACACACAATGCACATAAGGCTCAAAAATAAAAAGACATGTATCTTTTTTTTCATTTTATTAGCCTATCTCCCTTAGTGGAAGTTGTCTTCTGCTTCCTTAGTGGGAGATTTTTACCTTGGTGGTTGGTGGTTTAAGTGTGTCGGATTTGTATGGGCATTGTGGTGTTGGCATTGTGAAGTTGGAAGAAAAATCTGAGCCCTAGTAAACGATTGACTCCACCACCGGCATTGAAAGAAAACCAGAAAAGAAGAAAGGGATGACATTGTTTTTCTTTGTATTCTTTTTTGTAATCTCTCTCCTCAATCTCTTGTAATTTCTATTGATTTACATTGTGTAATCCTTTATTTTTGCAAGGAAATAAACATTACAACATTAGCGTAGAAAAAGGTACTGAGTGCAAGAACTTTTCCTGTTGTCGCCCCATTCCACTACTGTCCCCTTAACTAAATTGTCCATCTTTGGAAAATGTTCTAAAATACAAAATAACCTGCACGTGCTTTTCATCTTTGTTGATTATTAATCGTGAGCTTTTTTAGTGATTAAATGTGGAGGAAAGTTTGACTATACTTTGATTATGTGTTTTGATTTTTGGCTCGGTGAATTGAGTTTTACTTTGTCAATTTTTTTCTTTCAATTATCGCAAATGCAATAATGCACATCTAGCAAAATACGGCTTTATACAGCTAGCAAGTGAAATTAATTTATTCAATTACATTCCATTTTTGTACCACAGACATTTAAATCATCTAACTTTTTTGGTTTTCTAAATTATGTTACCAACTTTGTTACTTTAAAGAAGTACTTTCACAGTAATGCACTTCTAGCAAAATATGGCCAAAGTTACTTTAAATTTTAGTCATAGGAATTATTTCGTTGGTTCAGAACTGAGGAAGTACTAGGGTCTTGAACTTTTCTACATTTATGATTATAGGTCTTCATCATTGCACTTCATAAATGATTTAAATTTTTGCATCTTTAAAAATGTGTAAATATTTTATCATGGCATTTTTTTGTATAATCATTTTGTACAAGACGTAATTGTAGCATTTTGTATAATCATTAGTAATTAAATCATGACTTGTATCTTTTTAACACAAGAAAACATATCGACATTATTAGACAAACAAGAGACAACCTTGTTGTTCCAAACTTAGAAATATAGTTCTTACATGCTCTGATTACGTTGATGTGAAATTCAAATGTATGTAATATTAGGCCCCTATAATTTTTTAGAAATCGTATTTGACGAACTAAAGAAGCATATTTCCTCTTCTCTATTATTTTCTAAGCCACAGCACAGCGAAACTCTCTCCTTATACATAGCCATCTCAAAGTCATTAATTAGTGCAGTTCTAGTTAAGGTAGAGGGGGCATCTTAGCTCCACGTCTACTACCTTACATGACACAAAACTTAGATACCCTCCCATGGAGAAGCTCGCGTATGCTTCAGTAAGGGTGTCTAAAAAGCTCCGCTCTTATTTTCTCCAGCATTCTATTGATGTCTTAACCAACGCCCTATTAAGACAAAGGCTTCATAAGCCAGATTTATTAGGGCATCTGGTCAAATGGTCAATTGAGCTCAGTCAATTTGACATCCGTTACAAGCCTAAGATAACTATCAAAGGGGCAAGCTCTAGCCGACTTTATTGCAGAGCTCACATTCTTTGAGCCTGACACTGACAACCAAAAAACCTTGGCCTGGGAGATATTCGTTGATAGATCTTCTACTGGGCATACCTCTAGTGTTGGAACTGTCCTTGTCAACCCATCAGGGTATTATCTTGCCAAACAATTAGATTTAGGTTTAATTTGACAAACAACGAGGCTGAATATGAGGACTCTTGGCAGGTATATGCATGACAAAATATATGGAAATTAAGAAGTTTATTATCAAGAGTGACTCTCAGCTCATTGTAAATCAAACAAGTGGAACCTATGACGTGAAAGGAAAAAAGCTATCCCAGTACCATGGCAAGCTGACCGAAAAGCTAAAAGGATTGGAGCAATATGAAATCGTGCGAATCCTAAGGGTTGAGAATAGACACGCTGACACTCTAGCAAAATTGGCAACAAATAAGGAAGCTGGGGAGCTTAGTAGCATTCCCATTGGAGGGCTCACAACCTTATCAACTAATAGAACTGGGATAGAGGCTATAGAATTGACTAAGCGGACAACTAGATGGATACCATCATCCAATTCTTAAAAGAGGGAGTAGCCCCCAGGTGTGGAGGCCAAAAAAACTTAGATATCAAGGTGCTAGGTTCTCTCTAATAGATAATAAATTGTACGAAAGGAGTTTTGCTAGACCCCTGTTACGGTGCTTTTCCCAGCAGAAGCACAAGTCGTGTTAGAAAATTGCTCTAGGGTATGTGGCAACCGCTCAAGTGGACATTCTCTTACAAGATCTTGAGGTAAGGATATTTTTGGCCAAGAATCAAGAAAGATGCCATTAAAGTAGCTAGAGCTTGTGATAAATGCCAAAGATTTGCTCCGCTAATCTGAAGTCTAGTAGAAGAACTAACCTCGGTGATAGGGCCGTGGCCCTTTACCAAATGGGGTCTTGGTCCCATAGGCTCTTTCTCAAAAGGGAAAGGAGGAACTCAATTCACCATCATAGCAGTTGACTACTTTGCAAAAGGGGTAGAGGCTAAAGCTCTAGCAACCATTACATAGCAGAAAACGACGAGCTTCATCCGGAAGTCAATCATATGTAGGTTTGGGGTGCCTTGTGCCATGGTTGCAGATAATGGCAAGCAATTTGATAACTCTAGGTTCAGAACCTTTTGGGAAGAGCTATAATTGAAGAACATTTATTTCAATCCCCATCATCCCCAAGCCAGCGGACAGATCAAAGCCATCAATAAGGTAATTAAGCATATTTTGAACTGTAGAATTGTGATGGGTAAAACATCCTTCTCTCTTACCTATCGAGCCGAAGTCGATTCTAGTAGAGCTGGAGGTCCATACTCCCAGAGTGCTGTACTTCAATGAAGTAAAAAATAACGAACGAACTCTTTGACAACAAGCTCAACCTTTTGGCTAAAAAAAAAAGAGATGGCTGAAATCATAATTGAAGCATATAACTAGAGATGTGCTAAGTTCTGCAATATAAAGGTGAGAGTATGGAGATTTGAAGTAGAGGACCTCGTCCTTTGAAAGGTATTCTTCTCAATTAAGGAGGCAGTCTCAGGAACTTTATAGCCTACTTGGAAGGTCCCTACAGAGCTGAAAGAGCCTTATCTAATGGAGCACATGAGTTCGAGGATATGTAGAGAACAGAACTCATGCATCTATGGAATGCAGAGCATTTAAAGAAATACTATCAATAGAAGAAGTCTGTGTTTTTGTATCAAATTGTTATGTTGTGGCAAATGAAATCAATAGCCCAAACGAGCTCAAAATTCCCTGACCAAAATTTTGCGACCTAACAAATTTCTAACGAAGAATTAGAGGGATTACTTTATTACTCCCCATATCCATATTTTGGCAACTTATAGGTTAATATTTGTAACATCCCGCGAAAATTTCCAATAAACTTTGTTAAATTATAAGACAAATGCTATTAATGGAGGATGCTAGATTTGCCAAGGATAAGAACACCTACCATTTTCCTAAATAATGAACTAGTTATTTTTGCCAAGTTATAAAACATGTGTTAATTTTCCAATTAATAAATAGGGTTAAATTTTGCCAAGTGTCGAGATACGCCATTTTTATAATTAATAACCTTGATAGTCTTGCCAAGTGTGTAGGACACTTGCTAGTTTTGGAATTGATGGATTTTAAATGCCATTTAAATGCAATTCGAGCTTAACCTTATAAAAGGGCAAATGAATCAAGGTTTTTTCCTAGCACCCACCACCGTCCTCCAATCCCCTATAAATATATGCATTGTCTCCAGTTTGTGAGACAAGAAAATATATAAAAAAATAATGTTAAGTGCTTTGGTGTGAGAGGAAATTGGGAGACAAGTGAGGAATTATTTCCAAAAGAATTATTTAAGTCATCTATAAGAAAACTAAAAAGGTGAGTAACACATGTTTTGGTTCTTCCTTCTTTTTACATGAAATTCATGATTATCTAATGAGTAACGTGTGCCTCAGCTCACCCTCTTCGAATCTCATATCTTCCATAACTGTCGATCTATTCAATATTTGATTGTAATTGCTCTTTATGCTCCTATTGTTTTCCTTTGGCATTTGATTTTTGATAGTGCACCATTGCTTTAGTTACACATTTGTTCCTTGTTCTTGGGCATCTCTAGTGGCGCCGTTTACCCGTTTACTTTGCTTTGTAATACTATGGCCTTGCTGTGTGGTCTTCGCCATTTTGAATTGTTATTGAATCTTCATATTGCGCTTACAGGTAAAGGCTAAGCTAGTGGTGGCCCAACTTGCGCTTATAATTGGCTTCTTTGTGGTATTATGGCCTCATTTCATTCCATCATGAGCCAATGCATGTCGTTATTCACTGAGGACTTTGTACTAACCCCCATTCCTACAATCCTATAGGTATTGAAAGCTTCGTGGCCGGATCATCCCAAAGGTGGGGAAGATATATGTATGTGATCTAGACTTAGGCATGTGGCCGGGGTTTTATTGTGGGTAGCCTACAATGCATTTAATTATCAGAGTACGTAGCGAAAGCGTCTCAATAGTGTTTAACTTGTATTTATAAAGTCTCGCCCTTGATTTTGAATTGAGATAACGCTTTCGCTATCGATATTTTGAGATAAAATGATGAAGAAATTAGAGGCATGACAAAGTGGTATCAGAGAATGGTCCTCCGACCTCACGTACATGTATCATTCCCACTTGGACAAATCCGTGCATTAATAGGTACTGAGATCGTTTATATTAATTGATAATTAGTTACATTTGACCTTGATATATTATAAAGAATTGGGTCTTAGAAAGGTATCAATTGCAGTTGAGAAAAAAAAAAAGAATTGCATTGTGTGGGCACACGGTTGAAACCGTGCGGCCACATAGCACAAGCCGACCAATGTAGAAAAGCAGGTGCGGGCGCACCCCTTCAAAATGGCAGCTGTACCACACAATCTGCTCTAGAATAGAAGAGCCATGTGGCTACACGGCTAGGGCATGCGGCCACACCGTACAAAGGCAGGGCTGGCCAGATTTTTCCAAAAATTAGATTTTGGTCCATGATTTGTTCCAAAATGATTCAAAAGTTTATTTTATGTTCCAAACTTTATTTCTTAACCATTTTAGTCACTTTTAATGATTTTCTTTAGGCCAATTTGCACTCAACTATTTATAAAACTTCTGAAATTAAAAAATATCACCACATTAGCAAATTTTGAGGACGAAATTTATTTAAGGGGGATAAATTGTAACATCCCGCGAAAATTTCCAATAAACTTTGTTAAATTATGAGACATGTGCCATTAATGGAGGATGCTAGATCTACCAAGTATGAGAACACTTGCCATTTTCCTAAATAATGGACTAGTCATCTTTGCCAAGTTATAAAACGTGTGTTAATTTTGCAATTAATAAACAGGGTTAAGTTTTGCCAAGTGTCAAGATATGTCATTTTTATAATTAATAACCTTGATAGTCTTGCCAAGTGTGTAGGACACTCGCTAATTTTGGAATTGATGGATTTCAAATGCTATTTAAATGCAATTCAATCTTAACCCTATAAAAGGGAAAATGAATCAAGGTTTTTTCCTAGCACCCACAACTGTCCTCCAATCCCCTATAAACATATGCATTGCCTCCAATTTGTAAGACAAGAAAATAAATAAAAAAAATACTGTTAAGTGCTTTGGCGTCTGAGGAAATTGGGAGACAAGTGAGGAATTAATTCCAAAAGAATTATTTAAGTCATCTATAAGAAAACTAAAAAGGTGAGCAACACATGTTTTGGTTCTTCCTTCTTTTTATATGAAAGTCATGATTATCTGATGAGTAACGTGTGTCTTGGCCCCCTTTTCGAAGCTCATATCTTCCATAACTCTCTGTGTTGTTCAATATTTGATTGTAATTGCTCTTTATGCTCCTATTGTTTTGCTTTGGCATTTGAATATTGACCGTGCACCATTACTTTAGTTAAACATTTGTTCCTTGTTCTTGGGCATCTCTAGTGGCGCTGTTCACCGTTTGCTTTGGTTTGTGACACTGTGGCCTTGCTGTGTGGTCTTCGCAATTTTGAATTGTTATTGAATCTTTGTCTTGCACTTACGGGTAAAGGCTATGCTAGTGGTGGCCCAACTTGTGCTTATAATTAGCTTATTTGTGCTATTATGGCCTCCTTTCATTCGAGCACGAGCCAATGCATGTCGATATTCACTGAGGACTTTGTACTCACCCCCTTTTCTACAATCCTATAGGTATTGAAAGCTTTGCGGCCGGATCCTCCCAAAGGTGGAGAAGATATATGTATGTGATCTAGACTTCGCGCGTGGCTGGGGTTTCATTGTGGGTAGCCCAGAATGCATTTAATTATCAGAGTACGTAGCGAAAGCGTCTCAATAGTGTTTAACTTGTATTTGTAAAGTCTCACCCTCGATTTTGAATTGAGATAACGCTTCTGCTACCGATATTTTGAGATAAAATGGTGAAGAAATTAGGGACGTGACAAGGTGGTATAAGAGGGCGGTCCTCCAGCCTCACGTACATGTATCATTCATACTTGGACAAATTCGTGCATTAATAGGTACTGAGATCGTTTATATTAATTGATAATTAGTTACCTTTGACCTTGATGACATTATAAAGAATTGGGCTTAGAAAGGTATCAATTGCAGTTGAGGAAAAAAGTAGAAAATCATTGTATGCATACACGGTTCAAGCCGTGCGGCCGCACAGCACAAGCCGACCAATGTAGAAAAGCAGGTGCGGGCGCACCCCTTCAGGAGGGCGGCTGCACCACACAATCTGTTCCAGAATAGAAGAGTTGTACGGCTGCACAGCTAGGGCATGCGGCCACACCGCACAAAGGCAGGACTGGCCAGATTTTTCCAGAAATTACATTTTCATCCCTAAACTTTCTGATTTGTTCCAAATTGATTCAAAAGTTTATTTTATGTTCCAAAATTTATTTCTTAACCATTTTTGTCAATTTTAATGATTTTCTTTAGGCCAATTTGCACTCAACTATTTATAAAACTTCTGAAATTAATAAATATCACCACATTAGCAAATTTCGGGGATAGATTGTAACATCCCGCGAAAATTTCCAATAAACTTTGTTAAATTATGAGACATGTGCTATTAATGGAGGATGCTAGATCTGCCAAGTATAAGAACACTTGCCATTTTCCTAAATAATGGACTAGTTATCTTTGCCAAGTTATAAAAACGTGTGTTAATTTTGCAATTAATAAAAGGGTTCAGTTTTACCAAGTGTCAAGATATGCCATTTTTATAATTAATAACCTTGATAGTCTTGCCAAGTGTGTAGGACACTTCGTAATTTTGGAATTGATGGATTTCAAATGTTATTTAAATGCCATTCACTCTTAACCCTATAAAAGGGCAAATGAATCAAGGTTTTTTCCTAGCACCCACCACCGTCCTCCAATCCCCTATAAATATATGCATTGCCTCCAATTTGTAAGACAAGAAAATAAATAAAAAAATAAGGTTAAGTGCGTTGGCGTGTGAGGAAATTGGGAGATAAGTGAGGAATTAATTCCAAAAGAATTATTTATGTCATCTATAAGAAAACTAAAAAGGTAAGTAACACATGTTTTGGTGTTTCCTTCTTTTTATGCGAAATTCATGATTATCTGATGAGTACCGTGTGCCTCGGCTCCCCCTCTTCAAAGCTCATATCTTCCATAACTCTCTGTATTATTCAATATTTGATTGTAATTGCTCTTTATGCTCCGATTGTTTTGCTTTGGCATTTGATTATTGACAGTGCACCATTGCGTTGGTTAAACATTTGTTCCTTGTTTTTGGGCATCTCTAGTGGCGCCGTTTACCCGTTTGCTTTCCTTTGTGACACTGTGGCCTTGCTATGTGTGGTCTTCGTCATTTTTAATTGTTATTGAATCTTTGTATTGTGCTTACGGGTAAAGGCTAAGCTAGTGGTGGCCCAACTTGTGCTTATAATTGGCTTCCTTGTGGTATTATGGCCTCCTTTCGTTCCATCATGAGCCAATGCTTGTCGTTGTTCACTGAGGACTTTGTACTCACCCCTTTCCTACAATCTTATAGGTATTGAAAGCTGGACTTTATACTCACCCCCTTTCCTACAATCCTATAGGTATTGAAAGCTATATGGCCGGATTATCCCAAAGGTGGAGAAGATATATGTATGTGATCTAGACTTCAGCGTGTGGCCGGAGTTTCATTGTGGGTAGCCCACAATGCATTTAATTATCAGAGTACGTAGCGAAAGCGTCTCAATAGTGTTTAACTTGTATTTGTATAGTCTCTCCCTCGATTTTGAATTGAGATAACGCTTCCACTATCGATATTTCGAGATAAAATGGTGAAGAAATTAGGGGCGTGATAAGGTGGTATTAGAGCATGGTCCTCCGGCCTCATGTACATGTATCATTCCCACTTGAACAGATCCGTGCATGAATAGGTACTGGGATCGTTTATATTAATTGATAATTAGTTACGTTTGACCTTGATGATATTATAATGATTTGGGTCTCAGAAAGTTATCAATTGCAGTTGAGAAAAAAAAAGAGAATTGCATTACGTGGGCACACGGCTGAAACTGTGCGACCGCACAGGGCAAGCCGACTAATGCAAAAAAGCAAGTGCGGGCCCACCCTTTCAGTAGGGCGGCTGCACCACACAATCTGTTCTGGAACAGAGGAGCCGTGCACTGGGGCATACGGCCACACCGCACAAAGGTGGTGTTGGCCATATTTTTGCAGAAATTACATTTTGGTCTCTGAACTTTCTAATTTGTTCCAAATTGATTCAAAATTTTTTTTTATGTTCCAAACTTTATTTCTTAACCATTTTAGTCAATTTAAATGATTTTTCCTTTAGCCAATTTGCACTCAACTATTTATAATGCTTCTGAAATTAATAAATATCACCACATTAGCAAATTTTGAGGACGAAATTTATTTAAGGGTGATAGATTGTAACATCCCACGAAAATTTCCAATAAACTTTGTTAACTTATGAGACATATGCTATTAATCAAGGGTGCTAGATATGCCAAGTAAAAGAACACTTGCCATTTTCCTAAATAATGGACTAGTTATCTTTGCCAAGTTATAAAACATGTGCTAATTTTGCAATTAATAAATAGGGTTAAGTTCTGCCAAGTGTCAAGATATGCCATTTTTATAATTAATAACCTTGATAGTCTTGCCAAGTGTGTAGGACACTTGGTAATTTTGGAATTGATGGATTTCAAATGCCATTTAAATGCAATTCAATCTTAACCCTATAAAAGGGCAAATGAATCAAGGTTTTTTTCCAGCACCCACCACCATCCCCCAATCCCCTATAAACATATGCATTGTCTCCAATTTATAAGACAAGAAAATAAATAAAATAATATTAAGTGCTTTGGCGTGTGAGGAAATTGAGAGACAAGTGAGGAATTAATTCCAAAAGAATTATTTAAGTCATCTATAAGAAAACTAAAGAGGTGAGTGACACATGTTTTGGTTCTTTCTTCTTTTTATATGAAATTCATGATTATCTTATGAGTAACGTGTGCCTTGGCTCCCCCTCTTCGAATCTCATATCTTCCATAACTCTCTGTATTATTCAATATTTGATTGTAGTGGCTCTTTATGCTCCTATTGTTTTGCTTTGACACTGGATTATTGACGGTATACCATTGTTTTAGTTAAACATTTGTTCCTTGTTCTTGGTCATATCTAGTGGCGCCGGTTACCAGTTTACTTTGCTTTGTGACACTATGGCCTTGCTATGTGGTCTTCATAATTTTGAATAGTTATTGACTCTTTGTATTGCGCGTACGGGTAAAGGCTAAGCTAGTGGTGGCCCAACTTTTGCTTATAATTGGCTTATTTGTGGTATTATGGCCTCCTTTCATTCCATCATGAGCCAATGCATATCATTATTCACTGAAGACTTTGTACTCACCCCCTTTCCTACAATCCTATAGGTATTAAAAGCTTTGTGATGGGGATTTCAGTGTGTGACCGAGGTTTCATTGTGGGTAGCCCGCAATGCATTTAAATATCAGAATATGCAATGAAAGCGTCTCAGTAGTGTTTAACTTGTATTTGTAAAGTCTCGTCCTCAATTTTGAATTGAGATAATGCTTTCGCTATCGATATTTCGAGATAAAATGGTGAAGAAATTGGGGGCGTGACAATATTAATTGTGGGTTAGGTGACCTTGTGACCATGGCTAGAACGAGCTTCTAGCTAACGTCCTAACACTTGCTAAAAACTTTACTCAATTCTATCATCATGCGACCACATCTAGAACAAGCTTTCAGCTAGCGTTTTCTCTTGGCAACTTGCTCCTTGAGGAATGCTGGATCACAGTCGGGACGAGCCTTCTCGATCTCACCGATGATATCTTTAGCGATTTTGTAGTGGAGGTTGTCAGTGCTTCGTTTGTTCTCTACTAAGCTCTTGTAACTTGCCACCGTCAAGCTGGCCTCTGTTCTCCAACTCCTTTAAGGCTTGCTTCAGCCTCAAGCTCTCAGTCGCTAAAGAAGTCTCCGGCTCTTTGTTCCTCTTTTTAATGGCCTCGAGCTCTCAGTCAAGAAGTCTCCGGCTCTTTGTTCCTCTTTTTAATGGCCTCGAGCTCTACTCTGAGGTGCCAACCCTCGTCCCTTGAAACAAGAAGATACTCATCTTTCCCTTGTAGTGAGAGCTCAGCCTCCTCATTTTCCATCATCGCCTTACTTGTCTCCTCATTATGTTTGTTCTTTTCATCTAGTATTTTACTGACTTGATTCATGGCGTGTTGCTCTAGGACAGCTGAACGAGCCTGCATAGCAGTGCTTGTTTAGAGGAGCTCAGCAGTTGAGATCGGAAGAGCACACGTCTGA
>CAVNYN010247032.1:0-10647 GCA_963692815.1 Nyctanthes arbor-tristis
CCAACAAGCTTATTTTCTGAGAAAGAAACATGAATGTAAAAATTACAATAACATGACCCTTTGTAATATAGTGAAAGTAAAAAGGAAATAAATAGCCCTCCTCTGACGACCCGGTGGTCAACGCTGCTTACTTATGTAATCGTGTGTTTTAAACTTCAATCTTGCTTAAACCGCGTAAACTTGACAAGTGAAGTTAATAGTGGCGAAATAATTAAATCAGTTGAAGCCAATAAAAAAAAATTGTATTTAGAGACTATAATAAATTCAAACCTCGATCTAAATGTGAATTCAAATTCAAGGGAAGAACAACATGCTGTATCATAGGATAGTGTGTGTGAACGTGTCTGTGTCCATATATATATATATATATTGATTTAGACCACTTACACGTTGGTAAGTGACAAGATGATAATTGATGAAACTGCCAAATCCTAAAAAATTTATTATATTAATTTTGATATGTCTTAAATAAATTTATATATTCTCTGTGAGAGAAATATAATTGACCACACTATTGCTCATTTTGCACTTTGTCATTCCTCTTATTTCTGTTGGGTTGATTGTATAGCTATATGGCTTAGCTCGGTGTCTCTCTATGATATGTAATGAATGAAATTGCTATTTCAAGATATATAATAATAATAATAATAATAATAATAATAATAATAATAATAATAAATTCATATATATGAAAACTGTCATATTGTTTGAAACTTATCAAATTTTATTTTTTTATTGCTAATATTGTTTTCGAGGTTATTACTTCACATATAATTAATTTATTGCTAGAGAGATAATACAATATTTATAATTATTGCATAGATAATTTCATTTTCGTCATTTATCGTTTACTTTTTGAGGAAACGAACATATTTAATTGGTTCAATAATGCACTTGGAGCTTCCATTTCGGCGTCCACACGTACCATTATCTGGAACAAGTGGATGAAAGCGAAACTACCAAGACTATTAGAGCATGATTAATGTTAGAGGTAAATTGAGTTTTTACCTCCAACAAAATCAAATTATGTATAGGGGAAGGGGGGAAAAGCCATTTGTGGGGGGAAAAGGTAAAATGAGGGCTAATTTTCCCTTACCTTCCCCCCTCCAACTTCATTCCTTAAAATAATATATAATAAATTTTAAAAAATTAATATTATATAAAAAATTGAATATAAATTGTATGATAAAAAATAAAGAAAAAATAATGTGCAAAAAAATTTTAAAAAATAAACAAAATCTTTTAATATGTTTTCCCCTCAGTTTTTCCCCTGCACATTATTTGAAAATAGGTTTTTTCCCCTTGGCTTTTCCCCCAACATTAATCTTGCTCTTAATTTGAAATTTTTGATATGCGTTTGCTTGACGTGCATGATTTGACAATATATAATTAGTTATTCGACATTGAACTTGGGCATATGTCTCTACATTTGTTGCTGGTATTTCTTGAACAAGCCATCGTAAGTTGTGATTACAAGTTACAACTGATATGGGATTCACTGGCGACCACATTGAGGTGGTACTCATGTTGATCAGTTGATGCTCAAACACTAAACTAGATACAAGTATGATAGAATATATTTAACACTCCACAATTATAGTGTAAAACTTTCTTTCATAGAGAGACTAATTGTTACAAGTAGTCACACAGGAAAAGCTCAAAAATGCTCTAAAAACTAAACAACATGCAGTTGGATAAATATGTATCATATTACAAAGTAGAATCAAACCCCCTACCACACGAAATACATATATATTTTTTGAAAAATTCTATTTGGACAAATAAGTAGACAAAAAGGGTGACAAAATAGAGATATGGCCCATGTGATAATCATTGATGAAAAAGTGATGTGATGTGTTGAAAAACAAGAAGATGTCATGTGTCAGTTTTGTTTAAGTTTTTGTATATTGTTTTATTCAAGTAGCACAACTCTTATTTTTTTCTTCTTTTTCTTGTTGAGTTCTTTCTTTATCTATATTGATCTATTCTTCAATTTCTTCTATTTTACAATGTTAGTATGAGAAACATTACCATTGCCATTTGCCGGCAATCCCGCCATCTCTGTCTCAGCTCGAAATTTCTTATAGATATCGCTTTTATAGAACTTTCTCGTACGGGTAACTAGAAGAAGTGAAACAATAGCACCAAATACAGTGACTGCAGTGATTATAATGAAAGCCACTCTAAAGCACTCGGCCCCGTTGCAATTCAACTCCTCGCCTGACTTCCGTTTGAGGCCCAAGACCCGCATTTGCTTCGTGGCTTCCCTGTCATAAAAATGTCCAGCCACCCTCACATTGAGCACATACAATCCAATCGGGCTTGCCACCGAACCAAAATTGTGAAGCGTCGAGTAGTATTTGAGCCCAAAAGGCTCGGAAATTATCGAGAAAAGCAATGGCCATTGGGCACCAAAGCAAAATCCTATGACCACTGATGCAACATAAAGTCCATATTGGGGACATCAAATGCAATAAACAAGTGACCCATACATGAAATGACTAAGGTTAAAGTAAGCATAACGGGCCTTGGGAATTTGTACTTGGTTAAGAAATGTTCGGACAGGAATCCTGAAACTACTCAACCTAGATAGTTCCAAATGCTTACTAGGGACACAAATGTGCTAATACTCTTTTTTGGGTAGCCAAGAGATGATCCAATTTGTCCCAAAATGTCTATTGCTGTTAAGGTTCCTCCAACCCCATAAACTGTTGCAAAGAACAAGATTAACATGTCTATGCTAAAGAGTGCTTGTAGGATGGTATAGTCTTCTCCCCGGTCCGGCGGCCAGAATATACTCTTCTGATTCCAGCAAGAAATTTCTGGGTTTTGTTGGGATTCAGTGGGGGTGGTGGTGGTTGAGAAACTGGTGGTGCCTCCTCTACTGCCGCGTCGGAGTTTGGTGGCTTCTCAACTTTGAGCTGTGAAACTGAAAGAGTATCCAATTCTTGTTTCTTCTTCTTCCAGATATAAAATTCTTCTTTTACAACAACTGCAACAGGGAGAAACAGAAAAACAGAGCGGTTGCTGCACAAATACTGAATTCAAGCATCGAAAAATTGAGCTTGTTTTGGAGTATGATAACTACCATAAGAGATCCAGCTAAAACCAAAGAAACGAACAAAAATCTGTAGAGAACTTTGAGTTCATGTGGAATTCAAACAACCTTCGGAATTCTAATTGTTCGAAGAAAAATGAAGGACATTACCACTGGTAGCCAACCGATGAGCAAAATAAGTGATTTTGAATCATTCCCATAAAGTGCATGGTAGATTTGAGTGAATATGGCACCACTAAGGCCAACAAAGCCCTTGAGGAGGCCTAAAACCGCTCCTCGGCTTTCCGGGAAGTTTTTCACGACAGTGACAAGTGCTTCGGTGTTGCCGAAAGATTGAGAGTTTGCACCAATACATATGTACAAACAGATTTGCCAAACTTGTGGTTTGGAAATTTTGTTTGTAACAGCAAGCCATATCATAAAGTATCCGAAGAAGTTGAGGACCGCCCCGATGGATAGAACTACCCACGGCGGCATTACCTCGTTGATTAGGCCGGCGAGGACGCCTACATTGGCACCCAAGTCTTTGAAGAAGCTGAGCAAGTTGAGAGTTGCTTGGTCGTAGCCAAGTGAGGATTTTATCTCACCTGAGTAGAGGGCGAACATGTACGTAGCACCGGCGGCAGACATGATGAGGATGGTGGCAAACACCATGAACCACCGGCCTACGAGGATTTGCACGGCAAAGTTCCTCATGTTTGGCCAATTGCCAGAACCAGCTTTGCAACCAGAAAATGCCATTTTTCTCGATCGGGTAGTTTTTTGTTGCACACTTGTGACTTCTACTTAACTACAATGTGGTAGTGGCATCGTCACAATATTGTCATGCTACAAGATTATGCCGTTTTATACTCCAAATAAATAGCGTTTGTGGAGAGTATTCGTAATTGACTGACCTAGCAAGCAGATTTCTTGGAAAAAACCTCACAGAATAGAAAAGGTAGTGAACTATTGAATATTGAAGCTCTATTCTCCGTTGGAAATTTCCGACGGATAAAAAATTTCTATTGGAAAGTATTACCAAAGAGGCCTTCATCGACCGCGTTTCTGACGGCCCGTTCTCCACAAAAAAAGGCCATTTCCGACGGAAATCCAAGCTTTACCGATGGATTTTACCGTCGTTGAAAGACAGTTTTTTAGTGGTGGGTAAACAAGTCCTTAATGATACAAAAAACTCAAACAAAATAAAAAAAAAAAATATATATATATAATAAAAAGTTGAGTCATCCTTGCAAATACTTAGTTCTCCATTATTTTTTAAAATTAGATCTAAAATTTAACTTTTTTCACTTATTAGTTTTTCAAAAAAAAAAAATTTGAAAACAAAATAAAAATATTTGATATAAGTAAACTTTTTTTGGTGAAAGAATCACATGTATGAAATTTTAAACTTCTTGACTACTTTTATATAAAATTTGAATTACTGATAAAATATAACTTTTGAAACTTACAACTTGTAAATGACTATAAATTTTAAAGTTATAGCATAGAAATTAATGTCAAGTATAAATAACCTTTTTTGTTTTTTGTAATGCATAATGTATTTTACTTATTTTTTTAAACTGCAAAAACTATATAAATATATATTAAATATATTATAGATCCATATAACTAATAAGAAGTTGCCTTTGCCTAGCTGTTGGACTTTGCTTCCCAACCACCAGGTAAGGCGTTCGAACCCCCTCAACGTCAAATTTTGAAAAATTTATATAAACGGGTCAGGCCATGCACGCAGGCAGTCGAGTATAGGCTCGGGTTTGGCAAAGTCGGTTGACGCGATGGTGGGTAGTGTAATTGGGCCGAAATTGCGGGTTCGGTTATTGGTTTGATAGATTTAAAATTACAAATTTTTTTCGGCTATTTATGGCCGTCGTTAGTTTTTCATGGGCAGTACGCCCTCCGTCGGAAATCACCGGCTTCCACCTACGGTCATTGGAATTTACTGACGAGCTTAGCCATCGGTGATTACCGACAGACACAGATCATCTGTTGGAAAACAACGACAAGCTGTTTACCGACGGATTTTTCTGACCATCCGTTCCCATCAGCAACTCATTTTTCTGACGGAATTTGGCCATTACCGACAGATTTTGACTGTCATTAAGAGCGGGGTTTTTTTTTGTACGATTGTTACATATTGATTATCATAATTTTTGGTATGTTATAAGTTTGAAAGATTGACCAATGTATAATTAGCATATATACCATGATTGCGTCACATTTACGTATATATCTATAGTAAGTTTCACACGTCAAATGTCTAGTATCGTTACAGCACTAGATAGTGATATGACATGATACTAGTCGACGATATAAGCACATTACTATCCCTACAAATTCGCGTCGATCAACGGCTGATATTATATATATTATTTTTATGGTACCACAATGGATGCTTGATCAAATTCTTATGTATCTAATATTCCTTATTTTTTTAATCACACATTCCGATCTTGAACCAAATGAATTCTCCTCAAAATTGGGGATTAGGTCATAACTTTAACATGATCAAGATCAGCTGCATGCCCCAATTGTACAATGTTGGTAGTTATTCAATTCTTGAAATTGTCAAAATCATAAATATAATAAAATATATAGACGTTAATATGACAACGAAAGAGAAAAAATAAAAATAAGATTGTCGAATTAATTTTTTAGTTAGTAGATTTCCCATTCATTTGGATATATATCTGGCCAGTAATGGTAGTAAGTATTACCGTGAAAAAAACGATTAATTTTCTTCCCACTTGACTTACTGTTAAATGTGCACGCATCATTAAGTAGAATTTTTGCGATATATAGTTAAAGAAATATATATGTGTGTGCGAACCAACGAAGTTACACCAGTAATTTTCTATTGAAATTTTCCTTGTATTATTATCACGCCTTTTTGTGAAACTTGTGTAGCAATGGCAGTGAAATAAAGAGCGTTTAATTAATCAACTGCTCAAAGCAATATTTTAGTAGATATTTATAAGCATGCCTCAAAATAGTTAGTCTCCTATCGCGACCTTACAATTTTCACAAACTTCTAAAATAAAGTCGAAAAGATGGTATCACTATCTGTACAAGTAATTAGAAATCATCGATAACATGATTAGATGTTTTTTAAAGAACAAATAACATAAAGAATCTTGTTGCCTTGCTGTCTGGAAACAGAAAATTTGTGATTAGTGAAAGGCATTAATTGTTAAATCAAGTCCAACTATTTATTTGCAGATTTGCTTAAGGATAGTAGCTAATAAAACAAGATATTTCATCTCAAGATTTGTGAAGCAATTTGAACTTCCACCCGGGAGGGGGGGGGTGGGGGAGCTCGTTACTTCTTAATACATGAACAGCCCGGGGCAGGCCATCACGGGCTTCAGGGCGCGGAAAAAATTTATATTAATTAATCTTTGTCGATCGTTCTTTTTAATATTACAGCGGTACAACATTTCTCATTAAAAATTCTAGATTCACCCACGTTTTAATATAGGAAGATACTTAACAATACTAGTAATCCTGTTATCAACATCCATTTGCTTCTCAAAACTGAAATGAAAAAGGGTCAATCACAGTTAAAAAAAAAAAAACCCTCGTTCTAAAATGCTTAAAGCATGACGAAGTATTAATGCGAAGTTTCAAAATTTTTCAAGGCTAAGCAGACTAAAGTAAAAGCCAAAATATAGAGATGTATAAAGTGTCGTTAGTAAGCTGAATTCCAAGTTGAAGCGGGGTGCAAGCGAACTTTTCTGTAAGATTACAAGTAAAAATTTAGTATAGGGTTGCACCATGATGCGTGAATAGACCTTTTTATTTATTTATTTATTTTTGAGCAAGCAAGCATAAACATTAATGATGCCTTTTTGTGAGAAAAATAGTATGTTTGTGTTCATAAAGGATAGCCTCGAATTTGGTTAAAGTTTTCATTCCAACTTGATCCAAAAATAACCTTTCCGCGCAAGAAAATCTATGATAAAGTGGCATTTAAAAAATTTAAAATTAATTTAAGATATAATTAAAAGCTTGCATAATTTTAGATTAATATAAATTAAACCATTAGTCAAATTGAATCTCCCATAAAAACCCATATCACGCGGATAGTGACAATATCGTTTAATGCTCCGAAGTGGAACTCCTATTTTTTATAAATTGAAAAACTTATATCATATCAAACAACTTGTTCTGGTGATTAAAAAAAAAAATTGTTATCAGTATATATATATCTGAGTTCAATTCACTGTCTCTCACCCGCCATTCCTAATTAGTACTGAAAATTGAAAAAAAAAAAGGATTACTTGACTATTGAGTTTCCAAAACTTGGTAAGAAAATTTTTTAAACAAATAATTAGTTATGAGATTTGGATTGGTGTAAGGTTATTCAAGTTGGAAGAAAGTGTTTCCAAAGCTTGAATAAAAATAAAGAGGTGAGAGGAAGCATGACTAGTCGATCAGTCGGTTGGTTTGGCAATATATATATATATGTATATATCTATGAAGTATAAATTGAAATCTATAAATAAATTAAAGATTTCATTCGTAAATATACGATTAACGTCCAACAAACGTCCTTACTTTAAAGTTCCAAACTCAAATTTCTCTAGTGTTCAACAAGTTCTTAAACATAATAATCAGTTTTGTTTGGTTTCGTAAACAATCTCTGCAACAAAAAGAGGCAATAATTTTGTTCAAATATTAAAATATGCGTAATTTTGCGAGTCATTTGTATTTGTTCTGACGCAATGATTATTTTCCTTGTATTTTAAAATATGGGTAATTTTGTACGTCATTTTTGTATTTGTTTTGAATTTAATTCTTGTACTATTTATTTATACGACCTTTTTATTCTTTTTGATACAATTGGGGGAACATCGGGGAGAGGTATAGACTCGAAACCTGAATCTCATTCTGATAAGGGCTGTTCTTTATCATTTGAGCTATTACCCTTGGTCTATCTTTTTATTCTGATTATATTATCAAATTTTACGGTTTCCACCCAAAAAAAAAATTTAATTGATGTTTTTTAGTATATAATTGTTAACAAAAATAACAAAATAAGCCAGATATATATAAGCGGAGTTTTAGGTAATAAATTTGAATCTTTAGGTGATTTTCCTTAAGTTGGACGGAAAGGATCTAATTCCAGCAGGTTGTCTTGCATATACCAGCCTATTATTATGAAAGTTCCGGTTTCAATTTGTTAATAAAACAAAGTTTCTGCTGTGATTGAAAGGGAAAAAAAGGCATACGTAATAAATCACTTTCAATTTTATATGGGCAAAGAAAGAAACCACGAGTGATTTTGGCCCTTTTGGGCAATGTTATTCTCTAAAGGAATCAACACTTGTCCCTTCGAAAAAAAAATCACAAATACTTCGGTTTGGGCAGTTTTTGACTTATTTTCAAGCCAAATCATCAGTTTCAGTTGGGAGAAATTGTTACCCAAACCAACCTATTTAAATTTTGAAACCCAACTAAAAAAAAAAAAATGAACAATTTTCTCAGTTTGACTTAGTTTTAAACCATGGTATATCTTTTTTTTCCCTTTTTTTTCCAAAGGAACCAAGGTTTATCTATTGACGTTGTGGGAGTGATAACTTCATAAATATGAATTTACTAATAAATATGCTTATTTAATACTAAAATACCAACTTCAAACTCATAAATATTAATTTCATGAAACATTCACAATCTAACACAAAGTAATGCGAGGGTTAAAAAAGAAAGCACTTGTATCTACTATGAGAGCGTCAAAATCTTCTAAAAATATTACTCATCTAACTGTCATAATTATTTCTTTGTTGTAAATAATTATATTATTTAGTGAATGACTACTGTATCCCGAAAATCTTAAATTTAATACTTATAAATAGGTTGCTTTGATTTCTATAATGATATATAAAGGTCCGTTCGGCATTGATTATAAACCAAATGGTTTATAACACATTTTGAATGGTTAAATTTTGAAGATATGTGGCTTAATTTTATTAGTTAAAATTTGAAAAGTTATTATTTGATGTGTTCTGGGGGTGAGGTGTCAATAAGAGAATTTGACAAGTGTATCAAGAATTTAAAATTCAAAATGTGCTATAAACCATTTGGTTTATAATCAATGCCAAACGGACACTAATTCATTTGTTTTCTCTATAATTTTTCTCTCTATTTTTTTGTTCTTTTCTTTGAATTTATAACACGTTATCAACACCAAAAGCTCAAAAATTTATTTAACCATGATTTTCTAAATTTGTGTTTCAAAATTGTCAAAATCAATCAACAAATTTTTTGGTGACTAATGGTGACGATCTCATGAGTGTTTCATGATGGACGGCACGATTGAAATTTTTTTGCTATTGGACCGGTGCAACGCCGATGGTAAGATATACATAACGGGGGCTTCCTCACTGAAACCAAGTCATTATATTATAGTAAGGGAAATGTGCTTTATTATTTTAAATTATTACAATTGCCATGAGATCCGTTCACCAATTTGGGAGTTCTGCGATAGTATTACGCGGATTTTATGTTTCATATTATTTTATTTTATTTATAATTGTGGTTGTGTTTAATCCATTTTCTTATTAATTTTTAATAATTAATCTATATTCATTTCTGTAAAGAAAAATGCTAAACAATCGTGTCAATAATCTTAATGATTACTGCAATGTACACATTATTTGTCGTTGTGGTCTCTGAAGAATAACCAATTAGAGTTGATCTCATATTCTAGAAGAATATGATTGGCTAAGGAAAAACCATATAAGGCATGTGATTTGTTGTGGTTCCGGAAAAAACACAATTCTACAATTCTTAATGGTCCTAAAGAATACTAAGATTAATACGTTGTGATTCCGGAAAAAACACAATTCTACAATTCTTAATGGTCCTAAAGAATACTAAGATTAATACGTTGTGATTACGGAAGAAAACAACATGATCTTAGCATATTCCAATTGAATATGGTGTGCTTATGAAAAGCACGATATATGAAATCTAAATCTTTGTTTTCTTGAAAAAAAATATAGTAAACAAATATTCTTGAAGAATATTTCATATTGCTCATTATGAGGAAACTATTTCTTTTTATTATTATTTGTTATTGTATAATTTACTTTTAGTTAATTACTTTAGTTAGATCGGAAGAGCGTCGTGTTACTCCAAAAGTAACACGATTAATTGTAATATTCTGAAGAATGTTACACGCTTCTGAAGAGCAATTTGGTAATTCAATATTCCTGAAGAATATTGATATATTGTTCATGAAGTAACAATATCTCAATATAATTCATATAACTATAATTTACTATCCTTCTAAAGTAACATATTTCTTGAGAGATATAAATATTGGTGATATGTGAAATAATATTCTTGAAGAAGAGTGTAAATATTCATGTCCTATTGACATTGAATTTATGAGTTTACATTTCATAAGTTGCACAAATGGCCAATATCATCAGAATTCAGTTAGTTGCACATGACATATCGCCAAGAATTATTTGTCATGAGCCATTGATGCTATACTACATGACATATCGCCAATTAAAAAGGAAAAAATCTAAGAATAGTGTAAAAACACTTACTTTCCTTTATTACTTTCTTCACAATAACTT
>CAVNYN010247037.1:0-12610 GCA_963692815.1 Nyctanthes arbor-tristis
AGCACAGCCACGTCTGTATGTTCAAGAAGGGAGTGAGTTGAGAGAACGCTGTTATATGGCTCCACAACAGCAGTCGACACCTGCAGTCAACACCAAATTCACCTCTAGTTCACATGGAGATAGAAGAATAATGCATTTATCATAACATTAACTATCTGCACCTGAGGAGAAGGATAGATGGTGAAACCAAGCTTTGATTTCTTCCCATAGTCCACAGATAAGCGTTCCAACAGCAGTGAGCCTAGCCCAGATCCTGTTCCACCACCAACTGCATTGAACACCAGAAACCCTTGCAAACCTGTGCAGTTATCTGCTAACTTCCTCACTCTATCCAAGCACACATCAACAATCTCTTTGCCAACTGTGAAGAATGAAAATATTACAGGATAAGTACAACGACTGATAATTTCTGAAGTTACGAATGCACATGACACAACCATTCTCTTAGAAAGGTATCGTCTTCCCACAAGAGCTGCATAAACAATTTTTTTTTCCCAAAAAAATTATAAAAAAAAAATTCATTGATTTGACCCATTTTTTTACTTTGATGGTTGCTGAACTTCATAGCACATCCATAAAAACTAACACATTGACATGCCAAATGCAACCCCGTTTGTGAACTCCTCAAACAGCAGAGTTGTTCATTTACCTGTATAATGGCCTCTGGCAAAATTATTAAGATCGGAAGAGCACACGTCCTTTCCAGAAATGAGTTGTTCTGGATGGAAAAGCTGGCGATAAGACCCTGTCCTGACTTCATCAATAACAGTCGGTTCAAGATCAACAAATATAGCCCTGGGTACATGCTTCCCTGAGCCTGTCTCACTAAAGAACGTGTTGAATGCATCGTGCCCAACACCCACTGAGGTGTCGCTGCAAACCCACAGAAAAAATTTTCATCATCGTCTCTAACTCATAAAATTCTCAAATAACTGGTAGCAAACAATACTGGAAAAGGAAATTCTACTCCAGCCTCCATAGCTTTCTCAACTAGTCATACAATTCCTTACATTTCACTGAATTAGGGGATCCTAGATCTAATAATTCATTAAATGCTGGATAAACTGATATACAATTCAAATCATTTGTCAAACACAACATAGGCATCAACCAAAATTCAATCTCACAAGTCCCAAATGTCGGTCAAAAAACAGAAAATCCCAACTACTATTTTCCCGAACAAGCAAAAATGTAATACGATCTATCGAATTCATCTTATAACAAGTTAAACTGAAAATTATACCAACAAGTCAATAGAAACCATCAATTACAAAGAAACATATATGTATAATCAATCATGTAACATATAAAAAAAACTCGACTCATATAAACATGAAAAATTACGCATATATAAAATGTACGGAGGCGTACCTAGGCATCATCCCATCAGGTTGGATTCCATGTTCAAGGCAATAAAGCTCCCAACACGAATTACCCACCTGGATCCCTGCTTGACCAATGTGTATACTTATAATTTCTCTCATATTTATCAGTTTCTCCCCCCAAAAACAAAGAATCAGAGTAAACCCCTGTCCTCAATCTCCCTACAGATCCCCTTCTGATCGGATTCAGAGTTAGAGCTTCACTTTATCTAAGGGTTATAGGCGCAAAAGGTCCCTAACTTTGAGTTGTTTTGTATAAATCGTCTCTATCTTTCATTTCTTAGCAATTTCATTCCCACCTTTGTATTTCTTGGCGGAATTCATCCTTACCGTTAATTTTTCCCTTTTTCAACCTTTATTTTTATAATATTATATCTATATATACACACTTATATTTTATAAAGTCTAAATTAATTCATTAATTATTATTTTTTATATTTTAAAAAAATTAATGCACTAAAATTTAAATACGCCAATAAAATGTTAGAGAATATTAAATAAGAGAAGTGTGTTTTATTTTATTATGCTGTTTTACAGGGTTCAGAACTGATTATTAAATAGACGTATAGTTAAAAAAGTATAACAAGCAAAATAATTAACAACGTTGCCACCTAAATAAAATAAAATATAATTTGATTCTCTGATAATTTTCTTGAATATCATACACACACATATATAAACTCTTCAACATTCGGAATTATCAGAAAAAGTGAAGAGAATATATGTGTGTGTATGATATTAAAGAAAATTATCAGAGAATCAAATTATATTTTATTTTATTTAGACGGCAACGTTATAAATTATTTTGCTTGTTAATTATTTTGTTTGTTATACTTTGTTAACTATACATCTATTTAGTAATCAGTTCTGAACCCTGTAAAACAACATAATAAAATAAAACACACTTCTCTTATTTAATCTTCTCTAATATTTTATTAGCGTATTTAGATTTAAGTGTATTAATTTTTTTTTAAAATATAAAAATTAATAATTAATATATTAATTTAAGCTTTATAAAATAGAAGTGTGTATATATAGATATAATATTACAAAAATAAAGGGCGAAAAACGGAAAGATTAACGGCATGGATGAATTTCGCCAAGAAATGTAAAAATAGAGATGGAATTACCAAAAAATAAAAAGTAAAAATGATTTCTACAAAACAACTAAAAAATAAAGACCTTTTGTACCAACAACCCCTTTATCTAACATGTAGAGCAGCATAGATATGCATATACTGTCTTGACCGCAAACAGAAAGGGCAAGCAGATATTCCAAATAATTGCATGTTTGATCCTCAACCTATCATTCTAGTAATAAATTGATCCATGACAGCTAAATTATAGCAAAAGTGAATTTCTATGATTCTAACCAGCTTTTCGATTGTTCGATAGTCACCTGATTTGGTGGAAGATGCCTGTCCCATGTTGGTGCCTTATACCTTAAATAAATTTAAAATTAGACATTACCCTCTATCTAATATGCTTTACACTTTTATTTTATTTAAACACACTTGAAAGAGTTCATAAATCATTTTAGAGTAGTATTCGTGCTTTATGTTTTTTTGAATCATTGATAAAAATACATTTTTGACTTTGCCCGTGACTAATTTCTCTAAAGTATCTTTCTTATTTTAAAAGAAGGGAAATTTATATTTTCGAATGACTCCTAAAAAGTTTTTAAGAGTTAAATAGGAGTGGGCACGGGCAGGGGCGGAGCCAGCTGTCGATATTGAAGTGTGTTAAAAATGTAGATTAATATTAATTTGTATAATAAAGTTTTTTTGCAATTATTTATACGGTCAAAAGATGTATTTTTGTCAAAATTGAGTGTGCCCAAGGAAAGGGTGACACACCCCACCTATGCCCCTGGGCATGGGGCCCGATCGCCGGACTTGAACCGATCGACCTTGGTAGGGTTGACTGGTTGACTGAAAATTAAGGTCAAACCCGACAAACCGAGCCTGAAGGCTGAAACCCACCCGAAATGGTTTTGGGTTCTTCATTTTGTCAAACCAAGCAAGTACTGGGGTCCTGAAACGGATCCAACCCACTCCTAGATTCAAAGCCATCTTCCGTACATTTGCTTGGAAGAGTTTTTAGATTAAAATGACGTGTGGTTACTTTTTTTAAGAAGCACTTATATTGGACGTTTAAAGTTGTATGGAAAGAGTTTCGATATATGGAGCAGAAATCTAAAAACTTCTGAAGTATTTGTATTTACATTATATATAGATTACCCTCTTAGGCTCTCCCTTCTACAAAGATAGCCTATTTTTATGTCTCATGCATAAATGAATTGTGAGTATTATTGTTAGAAAAATTTAAACGAAAATTTTAATACATATATACTAAAAATGATCTCCTCCCACCCGGGTGGGGGGAGAAAGGGACTCCATATATACACACTATTGTTCCACTTCACATAACAATATAAAAACTCAGAAATCAATCACATGTTCACCAAAGAAAATGAGCTATACTTTAGGATGGAGACATTACTAAGTAGTTGATTTCTGTTAAGTCAGATCATGCTCTATGTATAGAGCTTGACTGTTAATAGAAAATAGTCACTTTACACGTGATGTGTATAGAGTTTGACTGTCAATAAAAATCAAAATCTAATTCTTTTATCAAACTAGATTTATGATATAGCCCGATCAGAAATAAACACGTGACTCCCATAGTGTTGGTTGTCAGTTTGTAACATCATGATTTTGGTGCACATTTAGGGAAGTGAGAGTGACATTAGAAATCAAGAAATTGGAATATGTAAATAATTGGAGTTTGGAAGCAGGCCCACAAATATGCCACGAGCCCACTTATCTCTTACCAAACTAGATTCATGATATAGCCCGATCAGAAATAAACACGTGACTCCCATGGTTGGGGCTCATGGAGTAATGATCTCCCACCACTCAGGTGACGGGATATCCCGTCACTCAACTTATATAGGGGGAGATCATTGGTCCACCACATATGTGGTGGACCAATGATCTCCCACCACATAAGCCGGGTGGTAGGAGATCATTTTTAGGGACTCGTGACCTTTCCCTCAACTGAAGTGACAACATTATCCTTGCATTGCTTTGCAATAAATTATCATCACTTGTAATAGTCAATCGCTGTCTATATTACCCAAAACAGGGTGTACTGCGTCCACAGAAAAAGTGTAACACTTGGAGGGTAAGGGGGGCATGGGGCAGTTGCATCGGCATGTCACTCGATCAGGGGTGTTTGTGATCTCTTCATTGTGAGAAATTTTAATGAGATAGTAATTAATTTACTTCTATGGCAAAGTTAGTTCATTTTCTTAGAAAAATCTCATATCCATCTTATTGAATTAATTAGATATATGATATATCTAATTTCACAATATTTCACTTCTAGTTTATCGCGATATATAAATAAGTCAATGAGGTGATAAGAAGTGGGCACGAAATAGGTGGATACTTAGCATTATCTTTATCTACATGTTTACAAGATTTTTACCATTTATTTTTAGATAATTTGTCTCTATTTAAAATAGTTAGTTCACTACAAAAAATAAAAAATGAAAAAAACTTAGTTTGTTAAGTTTCACTTAAATATTTTAAATAAAAATTTTCCAACACTTCTGGAAGGATGTTATGGTACCTCTAACGAGATCAATATTTTGAATACTAACCCAAGTTTAAAAACAGAATTACATCTTCAACTCATTGTTGGGACTCCAAGACCGTTTGTTGAAGATTGGATTGCTTCCATTCAATTCAAGATTGGAGGTTGATACCGCCTGAAGTTTCGTTTTTCAATAGTTGAAACTAATTAAGTAGTGTTATGAAAACTATGAGTTGCGAACAAGTCTTGAGACTAATATCTAATTTTGATCTACAATTAGTTGTCTGGCATTGCCTGTGAAAGAAACCAATAATGGTGTAATTGTCTTGTGTCATAATGACGCTAGATGTATGGCACCTAAAAGTTACTAGACTAAGATATAGTGTGAGCTTGCATTAAAAGAAGAATGTGATTAGTACGTGATATGATGTGAGACGGAGAGTATAGATGTAGAACTCTTTTACTTAGCTAGCATGCTTAATAGAACATAAGGGTAGCTAATGTTGCATATGTTAAGAACTAGGAATAAAATTCTGATATTTTAGGAGTATTGACTATCGAAATGTGAATTCATAGTATCTAATTTATTGTTAAATTAGGATCTCTGAATACAAATGTACGTTCTTGATTAGCCTGAAATACCATATCCTCAATACTTTCAGAATTTCAGATTTTTTTTTTATTTTTTAAACGTAGAACTGTAAATGTTTGTATAGTATATATAAAACATTTTTTTTTTTAATTGAAGCATCAATCAATGGAATAAAATTAGTAAATTTTGAAGTTCTATTGATCGTTTTAATAGCTCTTTAATTTATAGTAGGAGTAGCGTTCGACTTGAAACAAAATACGTAATCCGACTCCAACGGGGTAAGTGCATAAATACACATCACATAAATTTTTATATGGCGTGGCATATATCCATGCAAAGAAGAGAGACGCATTAACGATACCTCCTAGAAGTATTTGAAAATTTTGGATAAAATAGAACCCAACAAAAAAAAGCACGTGATCAAATTGGTAAAAAAATGACAATCTATAAATATCTAGATTTTTTTGCAACAGCCAATTGATATTGATTGATTGAACTTGGCCAATAACTCTTCCGTTTAAAGTTGAAACGTGATTAATAATTTGATTTGTCATGTCTTTTGTGTCAATGCTTTGCTTTAAAGGTTTGGTTCCAATAATTGGATCTCATTTTCATTTAAAAAAAAAAAGAGAAAATGAAAACAAAACAAAAGAAAACAAAATTTATTACTCTTTAACCGCCCAAAAAAAATTATTGGATCATTTTTATTTTTATTATTATGTAGAAGTAAAAGTGATCTAGAACCAAACTCGGTGAGTAAATTGCATGTGCCATATGTTAAAGAATGCATAAAAAAGACAAAATTAATATGCATTTATTCATCATTTTTTAAATTGTAATCTAGTAATTAGGAGTTTAGTGTTTTGAGTTGAAAGTCTAGAGTTCGAAACACAGTTGCCCTCCCTGAATTTCCCTGTCCTCCCCTTTATCACCATGTATGAAAAATAAATAAATAAATAAATGCATTCATGATTTCAGATTAACGCCGAATCAAAATTTGATTATCGATGAAAAAGGTGGAAAAAAAAGGAAAAGGACAATGGAATGAAGATTCAAGAACCAGCAAGAGTTCTCGAATATGGTGGTCAAGGATTCGTTGGTGGGTCGGCGTAGACACATAGCCAGTGAAGGTACAAAATTTTTCCGTATCTACCTAAATTTAGGTTAGCATCTATTGAAAATTGTCAAGTGCAGATGCAAAGTGTCATTAACCAGATTAGATTATTTATAAAAGTGTTTTGTACCGGTGTGCTTCTATAGTGTCATTTAAACACTACTTATAGTATTTAAAAGACAGCGTGTTAATCACCCATTCGGTATGTTGGAGGGCTCATCACCCAACACACTCAATGAGATCGGAAGAGCACATTATCCTTTGGACACTATAAAGTGTGTTGTGTCGTACTTTTAATGATGGCTTAAGATTTTAGATTTTTTTTTTTGTTTAGTTTCCCGAAAGCGCTTGAAGATTTTCATAAGTGTCGTAGTAGTTAGATATTTATGTATCTAATAGGAGGCCTCGACCCTCGTATTCGAAACCACACCCACTCCTCTCCTATTTCCCTCTTATATATATATATATATTATTTAAAATTCATTTACTATTATAATTTTGAAAACACATTTAAAAAAAAAAACGGAGAGAGAGAAAGAGAGACAGAAAAAAAGTTGTCATTTTGAATGTAGAAAAACTTAAAAAGTACTTAGAGCATGAAAAACATATCTGTTTTTGCATAAATCATATCAGAAACGAGAAATAAAAATGAATTCAAAACTTAAAATTACAAACTAAAATATGGAGAGATCAGGCTCCCAGAATTCAGTTAGGCTAAAAGTGTCATAATTTAGTTCTGAGGTAAAAACTACGATAAGCAAATACAATCAGAATTTTCTAGAATCAACTATATTGTTTTGGTATGAAACCAATTTCATGAAGGGATTAAATAAAGATCAACATCTGCATCCTTACTGCCACAAGTCACCCCGCATTCTGCTACATCATACCATCGGTTAATTCTAGAATAGATCTATCAAATAAAATTCTATTTTTATAACTAAAATAAATACAATAAAATAGATTTATTTATTTATTTATTATTATTATAGAACATATATCTTTTTTAAGAAAATCTAACCACTGCACCACAATTCAAACATCGAACGGAGCCATTTCTTCTACCATGTTTATTCAAAGACAAAACAATCTATTAGCAAGGCAAAATTCAATTGCTAGAAAGGAGAAACAAAATAGGGCGCAATCTAGAACTGTGAACAAGATGATTGTCTCTAGTCTAGTGAAGGCACTAAAAATCAAAATATTTTCGAAGATATTTTAAAATATTTTATCTTATCCGTTATCTTTACAAATCAATTTCAACTTCAATTTTCTGGTACTTGCTATGCGTATTTGATTCTTGATTTTTTTTTGTGCTTCCGTTTAATAGTTATTGTGAGCAATTGTCTGTGACTCTCCCCCGTTTGTTTCTCTCTCTTTTGAGATTAGAATCTAGAGGAAATTGCATGCAAGTGCTATTTCTTCCAAGAAATTGAGTTGGGGTAAATCTGCTCAACCAGCCCAATCCAATCCAATCCAAGTCGTCCAAGTGCAAGTTGGCTCTAATTTTAATTTTTAAATTATTTTGAGTTGGGTTCGAGTTATTATAGAGGAAATTAGGGGGTAGTCTTTCCGATCTCCGCTACCCCGTTTTTGAATAAATTCATTTTCTCATCTTTTGAATTTTTTTTGAAAAAAAAATTAGAACATGTTTTCTTTACTGTTTTGAGATCATTTTTAGTTTTCAATTTTTTAAAATCATTGAAAACGTGTTTACTTTCATATTTTCAAAAACAAATTTTGAAAAACAAGAAATTTTTTAACAAAGAAAACAGAAAATGATAAAAAGTCGTTTTGAGAGTTTTTAAGCAAAACAGATACTTAGTTAAAAACAAGGAAAATACTTTGTTTTGAGAATTCCAATTTCTCTCTCTTCTAATTTTACTATCCTTTGTCCCTCTTCCTCTAATTTCTCTCTCCTCTAATTTTATTCATGTGTCATATGCTTCTAAAGTTAGTTTATTTTATTATTATTATTAATTTTATTTTTTTTTTTGTATTTCCTTTTTCCTCATAACAAACTATAGTAAACTTTCATATTTTAATCTTGGTAATGATACATTAGAACAAAACAATTTTTTTAATGAAAGAACAAAATAACTTAATTTACTTAACAAGTAAATAAATTCTCAAAATGTCAAAAAGAACAAGTTTTCCAGTTTTAAGTTTCTTAAAAAAATTTTCCAAAATGAGAAAGTAAACGCATTTTTAGAAATCTGAAAACAAGCACTCAAAATAGAAAATTGAAAATGAATTGAAAACTCAAAAATAGAAAACTGAATCATAAAAAAACGCAGCCTTAGTGTTTTGGTTTGGGGCCGTCACCTTTCAACTACTAGTTCAACCTTCTCTTGGTACGCCACATAACCCTACAACAAGCCTAATTCGACAATACATACATCGTAAATAATTATGACGTATGTAAATACAAAACACAGTAGGTAATTACACTCAGTACATGTCACGCCCCCGCTAATTTTCTAATATTTCCGAATATCGTATGTTAATTTCCAAATTCTGTAGCGGAAGCCTTAATTCAAACAGCAGGGACGGGACGTGCAGAACAATCAAATTTATCTTGTCTTACATGATTTAATATACAAAGCTAATTATATAAGTTAACAAATCGTTAAACTTTTAAAGAAAACATTAAAGCTATATTTTTCAAGAAATATAAAAACATAAGAAATTGTATTAATAAATATATTTCATTGATTACTAAAGTATACCAAATCATTAAAGAACTTTCACAGTGAGAAGTAGAGTTCAAATCAATATAAAGATTATAATACACTATTTTCTTATATATTATAAGATGTAAAAACATATATATTATAGAGGTGGGCATGAAACTATTAAATTTATAGTAACTTCAAAGACAAATTTATACTACGTGCACAACTCTACTCCATTTCAGGAGCACGATCCAACTCCTGGCTTGCCTTGTTTTTCAAATGTTATAACTTCAATCATCTACAAAAATTATAGTAAAGAAGGGAATGAGTACGAAGTACTCAGTGAGTAACAAAAACCTTTAATTTACCTTTTATATGAAAGATTTATTTTCCAGAAAATCATTCAATGCACAAAACTTTTCAATATACAGATGGGCCCTATCACTAGTTAAACTCCTACTTGTGGTGCGTGCCAGAATCATATCAATTCAATCATGGTCATGTACAATTAAGTGGATCCACATTTGAATCCCGGTTGACCCCTACCTGAATTTCAGACAGATTAATACAGATATAGAACAGATATCACACTAATCGTCGCCCATCTTGGTATCATTTGATGGCTCCTAGTGTGGCAACAGAGCAGAGCAGAATAGATACATAACGGGTAGAGCAACTAGTGATTCAAAATGCAATATATCAATATTTCTTTTCAATGCATCAGAATTCATATTCATTGCTTTAATCAAATACATACTTAGCATTTCAAAACATCATCAATGTTAAAAAGGAAATCAAAGTGATAGTTACTTACTAGAATGGTATCAGAGCAACGTTCCAGGGGCACTACATGCATAAACTACTCCGCGCGAGGCATTGACCAACCAGCTTGCAAGTAAGTTACTACTTACCAACGTATGAATCCTTTGTACATGATAAAATTATGGTAAATAGAATTCAAATGAAATATATGACCTATTGGTATACATTAATTAATCTACTTTATTGGAAATGTTTGATTTTGCCAACTCAAGAAAAATTGAAGAAATAAGTCATGCAGCATAATAAATAACATATGGAATTAAAGGTATCAAGTTTTGATAACAATTGTGTTTGACAACAATATTGGTAAGAATAATGAAATTAAGGAAGAATGAAAAGGAAGAATGATAAGTTCCACTTTGGTTTCAAACACTAAGTTTATCTTAAAAGATATTATATAGTTTCTATTTGTATTTGATGCTATTTCGGAACCAAAATATTTGCAAAAGAAATGAAAAAGGGCAAAAGCCATTAAAAAATGCCACTGTGCGTCAGCACAGTGGAAAACCGTGCGGCCGCCCGCGGCAAGCATTCCGCGGTGCAGCCACGGCCAATAGAAATTTTTGGCCTTGCGGTGCTGCCACGGCCTTAAGTCTTTCATATAATTAGTCTTTATTTCAATTAAAATGATTTCTTTCGCCATTTTATGTCCACAGTTGACTCAATCTTTAATACTCTCCCTACTTAAATTTTATTTTTTTGAATTTTTACATTAATCTTATTATTGATCCTTGAATTTCTTTGGTTATCGACTACAATGGGTCATGCCGGTGTATGCACTAAACTTTGATTTCTTTGAAACTCACCATAATTGTTGAGGTTTTCCATATTATGATCAACCCTTTAGAGTTTAATTTTAGACAAATAAAGAATAAATGGATGTCTATTTTATGAATATTATAAGTTTTATTTATTGAGAATTATCCAAAAAATTTAATGAAAGTACTTGTTAAGAATTTGATTGACAAAGTTTGAGCCATGAATTAAATTCATAGACAATTAAGAATTTGCCCATTTAATTGGAATGAACTTACCCAATGAACTGATGAAAATGGTCTTGACTAATGGATAAATAAAATTGCTTTGAATTACTAGACTAAGTGTTCCTTAAAATAGTGATACCTATAGAAAGTGGTTAAGAACCATGATAAATTTTAAACCTATTTTGAGCTCTTGATTTAATGTTTGGAAAGTAAATGTGGCAAGGACATGGAAAGAGATTTGAATTCAATTTTCCAACTTCGTTCGAATTATTGTTTGACCAGTGATTTTTATTGATTATTAAATACTTTAAGGCAAAATATAAACTTGCCTAAACTCGAAGAATGAAAGATTGCTCAATACATACCCTTTGATTTGATCAATTGCCTCTCTCGTAGTTATGTCCAATAAATCTTTGCACACTGTTTCAATGTATACTGAAACACCTGCCCTTGTTTTGCCGTATCAAACTTCTTTTGAATGCGATTCGGCCTCTTAAATTATCAAGAATCGCCATCCATCACACAATTCATCAAACTATTGAGAAACTCTTGAGATTACTAATACTCTTTAAATCAAGAATTTGCTTTGCCAAACTTGAATGCTTATTGATTACTCTAAAGAGATATACAAATATGCCTACATTTTGAAGTATGAAATATTGCTCCTTATAATACCCTTTAATTTGGCCATTGCCTCCTTCATTGTTGTGTTCCAATAGATTTTTGCATTGAAACACTTTCTGTAAACAATACTCCCAAAGCTCTTTAAATAAAAAGTTTACCTTGCCGAACATGATTTCTTCTCAACACAATTCTAAACTTCTGAATTGTTAAGGAAAAAGCTCTTGAAATAATATATTTTCAGTTCCTGTCTGAAAAGACTATATCTGATCTATCCAGGTAAACTATTTGAGTCGCTCAAATGTTCTTTTGCTAGACCCAACACTTATTTATTGCCTGAAAATTGTATTTCCTTGAATATGACACTTTTACTTATAATTGATTGGCATTATTCCTTTTGTTCTATATACTCTTAATAAACTCATTGCGTTCTATTTGTCAATAATAATCTTGTTGCCTTGTACTTGAACTTGAAGACATTTTATTGGTACTATTAAACCCTTAATTTTGTTAATCTATCACCTGATCTTGAGCTTTGTTTTGTGTTATTCTCAAGAATAACTCAACTATGAAAATTCTCTCTGATAATTTGGAAATTCGTTTGCAAAGACTTTCCTTTGATATATGAATCGACATCAGTTCTTTATAAAATTGAAATTTATTCCTCCTTTATGTTTTCTTTCTCTTGTTCGAACTTATTATTGACCATCCTTGATTGTCTATTCGAAATCTTGGAATCTCATTTGGCTTCTATATTATTGCCTTTACTTGATTATATGTCTTTGTCCAATACTTTTGTTGCCAATTGGTCAAGCTTATGA
>CAVNYN010247041.1:0-13041 GCA_963692815.1 Nyctanthes arbor-tristis
CTGACTTTTTTACTAACTAAAAAAAAAAAAAAAAAAAAAGGGATAACGACGAAGGGTAAAATTAATCTAACGCCATACATATGGCATTATATGGCCCATGTGGTGTGTATCGAGACATGTAAATTACATGGGTCATATGGTGTCATACCGTGTCATATGTATGGCACCAGAATAAGACTAGACAAAGGTTCTTTCTATAAAGAAACTCAATTTCTGGCTTTCTGGTGTTCCCGTTTGGGCCCGAGGCGGCCCAAGCCCAATCACCCCTTTCTTTTAGAATTTTAATAACTACAACATATTACATCGGAATATTACTAAAATCAGGTCATAATCAGAATATTGCAAAAATCAGAAGTCCAAAAGGATAAATTGCAGAAAAGATGATGTAATATTGCTAATAGATAAACACATTTGAATATGATAAAAAACGCTTGTGTGTGTATAGACATACATATGACTTTGATTTAGGAGTCACAGAAACTTTCCTATGATTAATTAATATGAATAAATCTCTCTCTCTCTCTATATATTTGCGTGTGTGGAGGGGAAAAAGTTTTGATACTCCAAGAGTACTGAACACTCTTGGTACTTCAAAAATTTATGTCCTATGTATTTTGGAAAGATCTCTCCCTATTGTTTTAATTACAATGATCCATGACTTTTTTCTAGTGATATATTTTTTTTGGAGAAAAAATTTGCTTTGATTGATTCCTTTAGTTGACTTGGAGTAAGGCTGAGAGCATAAAGAATGGTACTAAGAGTGTTTAAATGGGAAACGATATAATTTAAGACTTCTTGCGCTATAAATGACACAAGATACGTGCATGTGTGACATGCATTTAAGTACATAACATCAGTTCCACTATCAACTAAGCACGCCACACCCACCTAGGAGGGTAGGTGCGTTAACGGCACCTCTGGAGGTGTTTGAAAACTCCACCAAAAAAAAAAAAAAAGTTTAATGGTATCAGATTTTTTTTTTTTTTTTAAAGGACATTAGACATGATTCTTTTGTATATAAAGTGGTGCTAATTTTTCATATAAAAATCCATTCCATCCCTTTCTGCCCTCTAACTTGCAGTTTTGGTTATTGTAATAAGTAATAATCATATTGATCAGGTCAAGAAATGTTAACCTTTGACAGGATCAAATAGTTCTCTTCTGTCTCAAACATTCCAAGTGTTATATATACTAATAAATTTAATTAATACGAAACATCGCTCTATTTATTTATTGAATTGAATGAGTCAATTTATTCAACCCCTGTAAGCATGTAGCCAATAATAATAAGCTATATATATATATATATACAATATTATTAGAATTATTAATGGAATATATAGTAAGGCGGACTTGGGAGAATTTATGGATTAAAAAAGTCACATTTTTTTTTAACATTATCCTCGGAATATGAAGATTCCAATCAAATCCGGCCACTTGTACTGTGAATTTGACCATATGATGAATAGTAGGTGGAAGAAGCTAATTGGAGGGCTGAGGAGAATTGGAGAAGAAAATGGAAGAAAGTGACGTAGAGAACAAACAACAATTTATATATATATATTTGGCTACTATAGCGGAGAAACCTCCTAAGGTTGGTAATCATGTTAAATTGGGTTTCATTATTTTATTGAGGTTTCAACAATATTTAACTCTATTCATGACCAAATTACCCTTGGGATCACGACATATACCTCTCCTCCTCCACTCCTTTCCTCACAATTAGCTAGCAACAAAATCCTTAGTTCCTACATTATTATAAATAAGGGCAGCAAAAATGGCTAAGTCTCAAGTTTCCAAAACCATTTTCTATGTCCTCCTGATCATTTGCTTCCTCCTTGTAGCATCCAATGGTAATTAATTAATTAAGTAGTAAACTTATAGTTTATGCTTTTAATGTAAGCGTCGTGCATTAATATTGATAATCAATTTATTTCTCTAAATAAATAAACTTCATACTTGCAGAGGTGCAGATGGCGGAAGCAAAACTTTGTGCGAGGCTTAGCCAGACGTGGACGGGAATATGCTTGAGGACCGGCAAATGTAACGGACAGTGCAGGAGCTGGGAGGGTGCTCAGCATGGAGCCTGTCACAGAAGGGGCTGGGGATTCGCTTGCTTTTGCTACTATAAATGCTGATATATATTATCGTAAAATTATAATATCAACGTGAGCGCCTTTGTTATGTCTTCGTAGTTAAAAAGTTGCTAAAAGTTTAGCAAACTTATGTCCAATGTGTTTGTGTTTGCATGATTGTATTTGTGTCCGTTACTCAATGCTTCACAATAAGTTGAATGTTTTGAACATATAAAATAATGATTTTTAATTTTATAGAAAAATCTAAATATGTATTTTCATGGGATATATTATTTCTTTAATTGCTATATGAGATACTTCATGCAGTTTAAGCACATTGCAACTAAATTGTATTATTGGAGATTGGCTCAAAATTATTCGAAGTTGAGGGACTAGTGAAATAAATCATACCTATTTAATTAGTCTTGCGGTGGAAGAGAAGTTGAAGAACAAGGAATTTAATTAAGGTAGTTTTTTTTTGGTATCAAGTTAATTTCTTTATATTTATATGTATGGGACGAGGCAGAAGAAGACGTGAAGTAGCAGCAGCCCAATTGAGCGAAGAAAAATTGCGAGAAAAAAGAAAAGAAAAGAGAAGAGATTAGAGAAAAGGAAAAGGATATAAAAGGAAAAAAGAAGGCACGTGCGTGGACGTGTCTTGGGTGTTCTCTTTTAATTTGTCGAGCCAAGGTAGTAATTGAGAGAATAGACTGCTCTAGTTATAAATTCGTTGTTGATAGTTGATTTAAGAAAATTAGAGAGGTTGAAAGAAAACAGTATGTTTTTCTTTGATTATTCTGATTTTATTAGGAGGAGATTCAGAGTGTGTACGGAAAACTATTGTGTTGTAACATTTTTCTTATGTAATAAAAGTTCTCTTCCCGTAGTCTTTGACGGTTTACCGAGTCACGTTAAGTTTGTGTTTCTCTTGTTTTTCCCTTTGTATCTTTGTTTTCACTGCTTGAATTTGATTGAGAAAATTGATATTTTTTCCCAACAAATTGACATGCATCTCGTTACCGATCTCATTTTTCTTTTTTCCTTTTTGGTGGTGGGGGCAGCCAATCAAATTAGCCCGAACATTTTATTTCATGGGTCAATTATTCCCTTGTGTGCGTATAGGGAAAGACTATAAAATGAGACGTTGCTAAAAGAGGGAGAAGGCTCAAATTTTATATTTAGCTCAGACATTCACATTTATGAAGGAATGCAAAAGCTGAAACCGAGAAGGACAGGACAAAAGTATAGGTCTCAAATTCATTGTCCAAATAGTTAGCAAATTTCAAGCACTAGAAGTTGGCAAACGGATGATATGGCGTGCTCCCAGATCACATTAGTAGTTGGTGGCACGCCACATCAATCGTCGCCTTGTGCTGTAATGATACCAAGTGTAGTATTGGTACAAGAAATTTTTTACCAAATAGCAGAGAGTCTTTATCATTAAAAAGAACTAATGAATCATCATATCCACAGTTCTCACTAATTCTCAATTACAAAAATGTACACCGTTCAAAATTGTCATTATTAATCACACAACTCTCATTTAAACACACGCACATATATATCATTTCAAATATTTGGAGTGCCTCGACCAACATGGAATACAATTTAGCTTTTCGAAAGTTTTACAAAAGTTTTACTAACTTCTAATGTTTACGTGTAGATATATAGAGTGAAATTTCTATTGAATACAAGGTGGTTGTGTTGGCGGGATCGATAGGTGGTGCTATGTTAGTGTTACACACACACACACGGGGAAATAGAAGACAAGAGGGGAAGATGTGATTCAAATCTAGAACATCTAACACTGCTGCACGTGTTCAAATCATAGTGGCACTATGTATTTAGTCTTATATACTATAAAATAAAACTGAAAAGAACCGTAAAATATTGAAACCTAGGCTTCATAAAATTTGACGAGTAAAATAAAAAAATCATTAAATTAGGAATTAATATATATGCCAAAAGTGTATGTCCTGAAATTATGTATGCATGTCATTGTTTCTTTTCTTGTAGTCTCTTTCAAGACAGTATTATTGTATATGATTAAATCAAACCCTTGATTAAAGTTAATTAGCATATATAATTATCCATTATTGAATTAATTAATTAACTATCAGTCCCCAGGCCATGAGAACATCGTAGACCCTAGCTCACTAACAATCTTACCATTAAGATGAGGACTGCTATTTGTACAATTTACAAAGTTGCACACATATTCCTAAATTTACACACACCTAAAAAATTGTTATTTCAAAGAAGATAGGGCTAAGAAATTTAAGTAAATAAATACATGGGAGTATGTACAAATTTAATATATCTTGTATATGTACAAATAACATTTCTCTCATCAAGATATAATTGAATATGTTAAAACTTAATAGAGCATTTTAGCATATCGTACAATTATGCTTGTAGACGTGCAAGTCTCATTTCATGCTATCTTATTAACCAACAATGTCTTAGAAAGCGCGAAAAATGCTCCGTGCTTTTCCCCCCTAAACTTGAAACATTTTTACATATCTTGTGTTTTTTTCTGCCCCTTTTTTTCTATTTTTTAGAACAGCAAAACTACTCACAATCAAATGTCAAGTCATTGATTTTATTATATGCAAATTATCTTTGCATGCATGTTAATCACTAGAGACTTCAAAAATTTGCAAAACCATATATGCATTCAAATAGAAAATGCTAGGACAAATAAATTAATGGCATCAATTTGTACAAATGTATGAATTTACAAATTGGTATAATGTGATGTTTCCACAAGCACACCACATGGGCTATGTGGCGTGTATTGAGGCATGCCACAAGCACACCACATGGGTTATATAGCGCCATAACGTGCCCGATATATGATATTAGATCAAAATTAAACCATATATTTCATTAATTTGTTCCTACACCATTCGTTTCACTTTTTTCACAAAGTGGTTTCAGTTTATACTCATTTCTTCACTATTTTTTACTTAATAGTCAATACATTACGTGAGTATCATAACGGAAAATACTGTGAGTGTCAGAAAAATTTCAATCATCTTAATTGTCGAATTAATTAGACAGTCAAACTCAAAACGGACTGTAATTAATTGGATCCAGTTTTCCAAAGTATCCCTGCCATCCCATGTCGACCCATGTATGTAGGTGTGACTCGTTTCAATTTTATTATTTCGTACTAATTTATCCTTCTCATAAGTGATCTTATTACGGGATATTCTATGGTGTTCTTATAGTGTCCGAAGAGAGATCGGAAGTGGCGGCCCCTTATTGAATGTGTTGGGAGCCGCCACATACCCCTTCGAACACCATAGACGAACCGATCTTATTACCGTCTTCTATTAGAATATATAGTAATTTAATAATGGCACCACCGAGAGGTGCCATTATGACACCCTCCTGAGAGTGCTAAAAAATTTTCATTGGAATATATTATATTTATCAGTTCCACTGATGACTTGCTTTACATTATGCTTCTCAATATGTTATTCTATGCCAATATAATTCAAAGATTTCCTTATTCTTTTTGTTCAGTGCCCTAGATTCTTTTTATGTATGCTCACATAAAATTTGAAATTTTTTATTAAGATCGGAAGAGCACACGTGTATAACGTTGCCATATCTACTTGTACAAAGTATAATAAAAATGACATCATAATTTAAGTATAACATCGTTTTCTCAGTAATAAACAAGATTGTGAATATTGTTCAAATTAACTTTAAGAAGATCAATAAAAAAGACTACCAAATGTGATTCTTTTATATATCTCGTGCTAATTAATTTTTCTGTAACAATCAATTTGAGATGCAGAATTTACCTGCAATTTGGTTATATAATCATATTGACGTCAAAAGTTAACCTTAATTTGACAGGATCAATATGTTGTCCTCTAGTTCAAACATCTCAAATTAAAACAAATTTATAGGTAGTTTCTGATATGTCTAATATTAGATTAAGACGAACTCGTCCCTCTCTTCATTGTACGTATAACTCACCGTTTTGCAAACAAAAACACAATGTATCGAATTAGTTAAAAATGATGAATTTTCTTTTTTTGAGTATTGGACTATATATATATTTATTATTATTTCATTGAACTTTATTATATTAAATATGTCATTTATGCTCTAAATTTATTTGAGTATGTCATTAATATAGATATTTTGGCCCTGGTTTTCTATATTATATGTACATTGTTAATTAAAACTAAAAATAATAAAATAGGCTTTACTAAAATTTATTAGATTTTATTAGTCAGAATGTGATTCAAACATTAATCACAAAATAACCGATGAAAGATTAAAGTTTTTTTTGTTTTATATTTTTTTCATTAGGTAAAACCGTATTAGCATTAAAATTTATTTCATATTATATATATGTATATATATATATATATTACAAATGAATTGTCAAACATTATAAGAGTGTATGGAATTGACTTTTCATAAGACAAGTGTACAAGTCATATATGCGAATGGAGTACAAGGAAATGATTATAAGAGTGTTTGTTGTTATTTATTTTTTTTTTTTTTGCTCTTTTTTTCTAAGTTTAGTTTATACTTTTAATTACAGATACCAAAACATAAATCATTTTCTATTTCACATCTAAAGGTTGTTGATTGTTAATAGGACTTTTAATATTTTATAATGTTTTAAATTTAGAATAAAATTTTACTTGCTATATATCAGTTAACTTATTTTCTAGTTTGAAAAAAAATTTAACATATATCTTGTATACATTTTTCACAGTTTAAAAGTTAATGTATATTTATTATAGAACATTGTGCATATTAAAACATATTAATAAAGTAATTGGATGAATTATTAATGTAATTAAAAAATAAAATTTATCTCAAACTTAATGAAAGAAGGTTTAATTAACAATATTTGACATAATAAAAAAAGAAAACTTTCAAGATTTTATAAAGGAGAATTAAGATATATTTTTAAGTATATTTTCGACAGAAATGGATACTTTCCGTCTGAGATTTCTGACGGATCTTCAAGTCGATCGGAAATTCTGCTAGAAATTTCCGACGGTTTATCATTTCCGTTGGAAATTTTCTATGGAAATTTCATGCCGTCGGAAATTTCCGACCGCCTAAATTTCTGTCGGCTTGAAATTTCCAACGGCCTCCACTTGGCCGTCAGAAATTTCCAACGGAAATGATATACCGTTGGAAATCCGTTAGAAAAATTCCGTCGGTGATACTCTGTTTTCTAGTAGTGTACTGAATTGACATGCATTCCATTATACGTACCATTTTCTTTTTATGAATTGAAGAAAAAAATGCAGCAGGTCAACTCAACCAAAAAATTTTTATTTCGTTGATTAATTACTTCCTAAGACATATATAAACTAAAGTGAAGTGCCAACCTATCTGCAAGAGGGCGGGACTAATGGTTATGAAATGTCACAATTTGCAATGGCCTTATTGCCATGGCCAGGCTAAACTAAGAGCTTGTATCTCGATTGGCATGCTTTTTGCTACCATAATTTTTTATCAGTCAGGGTCGGCCCTAAGTTTTCAGGAGCAGTAAACAAGGCTTCTAATTAAGCTCAAACTTTATTAAGGGCGGCCTGAGTTAAAAACTGTACCGTAAAAATTTAATTATTCCTTTTAAGAAATGTTAAAGTGTTTTAAAATACATAAATAAATTTATTACTCATGTATGAATTGAATTTGAACTAATGATCATAGCAACAACGTAACTTCTAGAAGTTAGGCTGTAAACCCATCTCGGTTGCATTCCAACATTTTCAATAAAATGGGGATGCGAAATCCTAAGTCACGACCAAGTCTAAGTGAAGGTCTACGAATCGCACACAAGCTTTGTGCTATTATAATGATGACGACGGCAACAACAAAAAATAAACTTTATAATGTCCTCAATCTCACATCGTTTGAGTAAAGAAAAAGAAATCAGTTATATGTCAATTAGGAGTATCCACTCCAACGAGCATGAGTGGGAACTTAAGAGTAAAATTGTGCAGGTCAGGCTCAAAGCGGACGATATCATGTCAAAGTAGAGCGAGTCGTTACAAACTTTATCCTTAACTATACAATCACAAAATCATTTTTTCCCTTAATTAGCATATGTAAATGTGTATCGATCAAAAGTATGGTTATACTACATCTTATGTAAATGTGTATCGATCGAAAGTGTGGTAATACCACATCTTATATATCATGACGCACAAAAGACGTGAACATAAATCAGTTATGCGCATTTTATACTAGAGAAAATGAGAAAACATATTATAATTAGAATAACTTTTTGTGTAATTTTTCTACATTATCAAAATTTCTTTTAGCGACAGCGAGTGTCTACTCTTTCATGTTTCATAGTAAATTTTGTATAATCTTTAGGTGTTTTCTTTTTTTCTAAAGTTTTTTTTTTTGCACAGAAATGTATTGCACAATCCCATCGTAGGCACGGCAACTAAGTCGCCCGGCTCAAAAAGTTTCAGGTGAGCCGTCTCAACCCCATTCCGGATTGGTCACCCTGGCGGGCTTGCCGAGCTTGCATGAGCCGAACTGTAAAATGGAGGTTGCAGGCTTCAGCTTGCATGTTTCGTTGATTTTTAGGTGTGAAAATAAAGCTCCCGAGTCGAGCCGACTCAGAAAAAGCCCACGAGTTAAAGCTTAGTCAAGCCCAATTTTGTGGGATGGGCCAACCAAAGCTCTTTCTTTTTTTTTTTCTTTTTTTTTTTTTTGAAAGAAACCAAAGCTCAACTTAATTGTCTGCAATGTTTGGCAACCAATTAAAAATGCATTGAATTTATCAATCAATTTAAATTTTAAATTTTAGACACATGACAACACCACATTTAACCACATATTCGATGTGATGTGAACTGTCATATCATTTAATCATTACCTCTATATGACACAATCAAATGTTGACACTTATACAAAATTTGAATTTTAAATTTATTTATAAACTCACTTTTTTTTTTTAAATTGTTACCAAACAAATCAAGTACATCTCGGATGTATCCCTTATGAACACACCATATATATATATTTTTCACACGAAGTCACGTGAGTTCATGGATTCACATGTAGGTCTGGTCCATATGAATAAAATTAGCTCATGGAAAACGTGACGTCAAATAATGTTTCTACAAGAGATAGATCAAAATTGACCCAGCGACGTGTAATTAACCGAAATATAGTACTCTTAAATGAGTTTTGTTTAATTGATCAATTCTTGAACAAAAAGTACACCAAGTTATCAAATAAGCAGACATTACATTAACAAATCATCAACTCTAACCATAGAGGTACAAGTGCTCAATTTTAAGTATAATTTTTGCAGATTTCTTAATCTCCCCTATAAGCATGCAAGGTCGTGAGGAGTGAATTTGGGATTCCCTAATTATGATGAATTTAAGGTTTAGATTAGTTTCTTTTCTTGTGCCTTAATTGAATACCTAGTATCTTCAAGTTCACTTAAACTTCCATTAGCTTCATGCATGTGATGGTGCCTTAAATCTCCACCAACAAACGACAAGAAAAGAGCAATAAGCATTTGTACAAGAAGTCGTGAATTTGTAAATGGTAAATATGACATCTTCAAGCTATCGATTTTTCTGTAACATAGTCAATCAATATTATATGGTTATTTAGTATATATATAGTCACTTTCATGACTCGTTCATGTACTCTCTCGTGCGTTTTATTTGATTATAGACAATGATATAAGACAAGAAAAAAAAAGTAAAACTCATCCCCTCAATTATTTATTTATTATTATGATGAAAAGACAACAAATTTTGAGATGGGTTGTGTAAGAAACGCATTTGTCAATAGATATTCAAGTCTTCAAGAAACGGTGTCAAAGCCCAAAGGATTTAAAGTCCAATGTCTATCCATCTTCTTGTTATTATTATTATAAAATAAAATTACCTTATCTTTTGCAATATTCTAGCACGCGGATCTCATGGCAAGAAACTGAAGTACATCGAATGTATATCTTATGTGATATATTTAATTAATTAACAATATACACATACATTGCTCTACGTAAGATGTACTATATATGATGTACATCTACATCTCTCTATGTCAAGTGAGAAAAATTTAGACACATTATATGTACGTTCTATATGGTACATCCTATAGGAGAGATTCAGATGTATTATTGACTTGATGTACCACACTTGATATACATCCGCTTAACTAAGTTTCTTTCCATTTCGTATTATGTTCAATTGATCCTTCTATTATATACAAAAAATTAGTCTTTTCACAATAAAAACCAACGGTGAGAAAAACACGTTCAATTAATTGAAGAAAGTAATGGCCAATAATTTCACATATTAATTAGTATTGGGACAGTAATATATAACTGTTTTTGTTTATGTGTAGGGGAGAAAATCTCCTTTGTTCGTGATTGGATTATTTTTTTTTTACATACATTTGCTAAGATTTTTAAAACTTGAATTTTTAGTTTATAAAGATTTTTTTCCTGTTTCTTTTTCTTTTTTTTTTTTTTAAGTGCAATTCTTCTGGTATATATACTAATTAGAAAATGTCACCGGCCGGGCACAAGTTGTTAATTGAGTATAATCAGGAAATTACATATCATTATCTGAGTCCTTTTTTTAATTTATTGCCACAAGTAGTTAAATAACTCAGCGCACGTATTTATTTATTTTTCTTAAATACTCAAACTTGTTCAAAAAATTATTAGCAAGCAAGTATAACAAGTCTTACTTGACTCAGTGATTGATATAAATTTTTAATCATATAATTATTTGTGGGGGAAAACAATTTTTAAGTTGTTGTATGCAAGAGTTTTTTCCTTAGCCTATAAATACCCTTCTCAGAGCAAGATAATCAGGGGCGGAGCGACGAGGGGGCGTGGGGGGGAATCGCCCCTGCAAAGTCGGTCGCCGTAAGGTAAGTCGCCCCTGCAAAAATTTCAGCCGCCATGGAAGGAAGGGCGGTGCTGCGTCTTGCGACTGTGTGAGGGGGAAGACGGCGGATGAATTCTGACAGAATGATCCTTCCGATCTGTTTTTAATTTGTAAAATTACATTAATGTCCTTCATTTTGTTTCAAGACCTTATGGGCTGGCAAAATAGGCCCAATTTCAATTTGGACAAATTGTTTAAACACACTAGCAAAAGACCGCGCCATATTTCAATTAGCAAAAAGTCATTAAAGTTGTTTGTCGTGTGTTAATATCTAATTGCATAGTTAATTTTATATCAAAATTTTAACGTTTACATTTACACGCATCAAATTGAAAGTTGAAATCTTAATTTGAAATAAAATATTTAAGTTTCAACTTACACTCTGAAACCTCATGCCAAATAAAATTTCAAATTCGTCTTAGTTCAGTTTACTTTTTCACTTTCGATTTAAAAGTTTTAAATTAATTATTGTCTTATTTCTAACTATTAATCTACTCACTGCACTAACTCCAAATCAAACTATCACGATCGTCACTAAAATATAACTAGTGATATTATTATATTAGAAATCATACCGACCAGTCGCAATGTTGAAATGGCGACCGCATTAGCACAAATTCCTGGCTCCGTCCCGGGGTTGGGGATTTGCAGAAAAAGGAAGTCGGGTGAAGAAGAGAGGGATAATGGGGATAAAAATGGATATAAAAGGCCCAATATTTTGTGTTGTAAATATTCACATATAAAAAAGTCATAAATAAGTTCAGTGTTAAATTTATACGCGACTTTAGTATTTTTTTTTGGCCCCCCCCCCCCAAAATTAAAGTCTGGCTCTGCCACTGTCAGGGGCGGAGCTACCGGGGGGTGGCAAACGCCCTTGCAAAGTTGGTCGCCGGAACACTAGTCACCCCTGCAAAAATTTTTGAAACTCAAAACTTCTTGGCCCTAAAAATCGCAACTGACAGGGGCGGAGCTAGAATTTTCATCTAGTGCGGTCAAAATCGAAGCAAAAACTCTAAAACAAACTCACACGAAATAATTTTTTTCCTAAACAAAAAACAAGAAAAATATAACATATTATTGAAGAGTACTACATTTTACCATGTTATAACCGTCATTCTTTTTCTTCGTGAACTTATATTATGTTTATTGCATCTTTCATATACAGACTGACTTTTTATAATGTCAATAGATTAGTAACATGTCATATACAGACTGACTTTTTATAATGTCAATTAATTAGTAACATGCCTGTTTAAAGGATGAGTTACACTTTATCAAGAAAAAAATAATATACTTAATTAAGTAAGATATTGGAAATGCCAAAAGCATCATTAAATATGAGAGGAGAAAGAACAGTTGTAAAAACCAATTCTTTATTGGGATATGTGATGTCAAAGTAGTAACTCATCTTCTCTTCGTCTCCCACCTCTTTCCCTTCTGTAAGCTTGTAAACATGACAGATTTGAAACCAATTTTTAACTTTAAAAAAAAAAAAACTTCAAAATTTTAGTGCGGTCAACTGACCGCACTAAGCCTAAATAAGCTCCGCCCCTGGCAACTGGTGAGATTGCAGAAGAAGTGAGAGAGGGTGAAGAAGAAAGGGGAATAGGGATGAAACTGAATATAAAATGGCCTAATCTTTGAAGCCCATTTGCAATTAATTCTCTAATTCTCAAAGCCCAATTATTTAGTTTAGTAAGCCCATTTTCAATTAATCTCTAATTCTCAAAGCCTATTAATTAATTAGTTTAATTTCAGCCTACTTAGTTTACCCAATTTCTTACATTGTTATAATTGTTTTTTGAATAATTAATTGTTATAATTGTTATGTACTTATGTATGTGAATTTTCAAAGAGAAGAAAAATTAAGTAATCACGTGTACATAAATTTTATACATCAATATTTACTTATATTTTCTTAAAAAAGAAGTAAAACTTATAAGTGTCGAATAGGGTTTTATACAAAAATTTATTAATAATTTAATTCTTTTTAAAGTTTGTAAACAATTAAATAGGTTAGTTATTAACATTTTAGTTTAAAT
>CAVNYN010247046.1:9850-37181 GCA_963692815.1 Nyctanthes arbor-tristis
CCCCCCCCCCCCCCCCCCCCCCCCCCCCCCCCCCCCCCCCCCCCCCCCCCCCCCCCCCCCCCCCACGCAAAACTTTGGTAAAGAATTTGAGTCTCAATTCACAAAGTCAGCTAACCCATAATGAAGCAGTGGTTACATAATTGATGTCTGGGCGAAATTAGTGGGTTAGCAATATAAAAACCTAGGTATGACGTTCAGCCATTTTTTTTATATAACATTTCAATTTGAATATTTATCTTGTGAAGATTTATGCATTTTGGCTGAAAAGCTTTATAGGAAGGGTCAATCAACTATTCATGCATTTTGCCTGAAAAGCTTTATAGGAAGGGTCAATCAAACATTCAGTTATAAATTGTTTTTTAACCACCGTGACGAACATACAATGTTTGTACATGCAACAACAATTGGACACAAAGACAGCAATTTCACTGGCTCCTAATTGAAAGGCGTGCTTATCCCTTCAATATGCACGTTTGTGAGTTCATTCGTATCATGAAGACGATTCTAGACCTCAAAGATCGTCTTCTACAAATGTGACCTTACCCAACTTTTAGCAAATCTTGTACCGATGACGTGGTCACAATGCCAAAATTTACCACATATCCGATCTCTTGAGTTTTTGAGGATGAACATCTAAAAATGGCTTATAGAGAATAAGGATGATGCAGAGGCCATGTTAACAATAGTCTTTTTCCCTATTTTTTGGCGGGCACTGGGCATGCATCACTGTTTTCTTGTATTATGGTAGAATATAGACTGGAATCACCAATTAAATTTCAACAATTCTAATGATGTGCTCTTTCTTCTAAAATATAAGTTTAACAATTGGCTTAGTTCAAATGACATTGGATGTCAAAACTCAACTTGGATAGTTCGATTTGATATAGCCACATAAGAGCTTCCAATTGGTTTGTACTACTATTGAAAAATACAATATGTGATTATATTTTGTGAAATATTTTGTGATCACACAATATCACAGATTTAAAGATTTAGGAAGCATTGGATATTCTACCCGTTGTCATGCATTGTTAGTGCTTTGTTTTTCAAAATTAATCCAATGTTGATATGCACATTGTTCTAATTCAAAGTATTTAACTGAGTGATATTGATTCAAAAATATCATGACATACAATTTTAGAATTAAATTAAAATTTGCGCAACCATTTCTTCTTGTAGATCTTCTCCAAAGTCTTTTAACAAACATTGTAGTTTATCTTAGGTGTAAAGCCGAGTCGGAATAAACAGCAATGAACAATATTAGAATGTTCTAGTCACATGATTTTCTTCATTAACCTTACTTGCTTGTCACGATTTTAAAAATTAATGATCTCATGAATTTTTTATTGAGGTGATTCAAAATTTGAAAGGTACATAGAGAGGAAAATGAAACAGGATAGTGATTATATATAGTAGAGGATCAAATTTTCAGCATATGTTTTCATGCAACTGGGAAAGATTTCTTGTCATTTTTAATTTTTAATTGTATATCTCCTCCTATTGCCCGTTGAATGAGATGAATTGAAAACTGGGAGGAAAATTAGGGATTCATTTAATGCATAATTAATATAATAATGTATCTTATATATAGTAAAGTTATATATAAATATGCATAATATATAATATCTAATAGAATGAAAATAATAATAGGGTATCTCAAAAGTAATTACGATAATAATTAATGGATTTGCAAATTAAAAAAAGGGTCTGATTTTTTCAAAAACATGTTTTAAAAGCCATCTGTTTTGTAATTTTTCCCTTAATCACCCTATGTAGTGGCCTTCTAAGTCCAATTATAAACAGGATTATCATAATCGGTATTTAAATAGACATGTGTTAGTCTTCCACATTATCACTGATTATAAGGATTATTTTCTCGTTTACAATTCTAAAAAAAAGTTATCCCTTCATCTTTATCTCTAAAAATTAATTTTTTTTTTTTTTTTTTTACAAATCATCTCATTCTCTTACGATTTTAGACTCGAACTCTATCATATTGAGGTATATTAGTATTTAAATTAAAAAAAAAAAACTATTGTAGAAGACACAAGAATTGAGCAAGATAAATAGGGGATTTGTTTAAAAGACCAAGTCAACTATAATTTTTATTTAAAAGACCACCACTTCATACTTTTTATACAACTAACCAAACCATTTAAAAATAATAAAAACCTCAAAATATCTTCCATCACTACCATTAGAGTTAACATATGGCGGCTTCAACTCAACCAATTGCTCCCTTGAAAAAATATGACAACAATCTCCCTTGAAGCTCAGCTTCAATTTTCTAGCAAAGAAGAGTCCGATTCTCACAATTTGGTTGAAGAAAAGTGGAAAATCTCTTCAATAATCGGCCCACGATCTTTCTAGTAGTTCATTCATAGGAGTATGTGATTTTTCAAGAACTAAGAAAATGAATATAAACTCATAGTATGAATCTCTTTACTCTCTGTTGATCTTTTTAAAATTTTTTTGTGAATGGGAGTGAATTTGATTGATGTGAGAGCGAGTTTCCTGCATTAAATTGTCTCCACGGCATGCATACCGTGATCTGCACTACGTCACAGCATGGATGCCATGATACCATTTTCAAATAGTTTCTTGCTTCTGATCATTTTTGTAACATGTGTAGTGTGTTGGGATGCTGGTTTGTGGTTCAGTTGTCATCATTGTATACAAGTCGTGATCTGCACTACGTCACGGCATGGATGCCGTGATACCAGTTTCAAGTAATTTCTTACTTCTGCTCATTTTTGTAACATGTATAGTGTGGTGGGATACTGGTTTGTGGTTCAATTGTCATCATTGCACGGCATAAATGTCGTGATTTTAGTTGATCTTCCTGAGTGTTTTTGGTGAGTGGAAGGAGTTAGAGTTGTATGGTGGTGCTGTTCACCAGGGTTTCCATGTTCTCCTGAGCCATTTGATAGAGGTAAATCTGAACTTGTGATCAGAAAATGAAGATGTTAACTCAAAACACAATGCAGCAAGAAATGCAATTTTACTTAAACAACATGCTCTCTCTCTTTGCCCGTCTCCCTGTGACAAAATGATTCTATCTAAAGTTCTAAACAGTTGTGCTATAATATCATAAGACTATGTTCTTCATCCTCCCCGCCCCCTCTCCATTTTGGGTCTATTTTCTTTATTACTCATGGCCTTTCTTGCTTATAGAATTTTATATATATCTTTGCTGCTTGTAGCTCCTCATGTTCTCTTTACATCGCATTTTTCCCCTTTCCTTGAGCCATGAAATTTGCAGGAGAACTAGTTTGATTTTCTAAAGAACTGAATATAGTATATGGGACTGCAAAAACATGTATCAATGACAAGAGTATCGAATGAAATGAGATATAATCACTTTGCATGTTGGAGGGAGTGGGTGTAAGATAAAAAGAGAAACATGTGGAAGGACTTTCTGCATTTGGATCTTTTAAGAAACGATTTTTTTGATCTTTGAAGGCCACTACAAACCCTACAGAAATTACAGGTTTTTAGAAAGCAATGCAACTGCCAGAACCCAGAAGAGAAGTGTAGCCAGCTGACTCTGCTTCATCTCCATCACTATCAGCTTCAAGAGAAACCAACTAAAAGAAGTTTTTATGGTAATGGGAATGATTCAAATAAGGTGTTATATAGAGTCATCAGTAACTAAGTAAATTCAGGCACAATTGTAAAAGTACATAACTACTGAATCTGTCTCAGATACATTTGTGATTTCATTTAATCTCATTGTGCCAATGTTAAGACATTTTGTTTTTGCCTTCTAAAAGTTAATTGTATGTATGAGCTCATATCCTACCTTAGCTGGTACATGGACTAGAGATAGAAGAAGGTTTTGAAAGAGGTTAGGTGCTTATGTACGAATAGATTGATTACCCGAATTCAAGTGGACTGGTTGAAACCAATTTATATAGTTGTTTGAATTTTTTATTTTTATCTAACTTTCATCATATCAAAATTGAATTGAATGCAACTAATGGCCATGGCAGAGAAGTAGGTGAAGAAGCCAAAGATTGAAATAGCTTAAATGAACATTCTGTGTTTTCATTTTGTCAAACATCCTCTTCTAACTAGTGAATTTTTTGTTTTTGAAAATAGATCTTGTTTTCTTGTCATGATGAAGAATGAATTATATAGCTTATATCAAGATATCTGACATCATCTACTTGCTAGTAGGTTGTGCATTCAAAAATTACATCGAGAAAATTTATAAAAGGGGTCAATTTTAATATAACAAATTCAAAAATAGACCACTTTATAAACCTATTCAAAATTGTCCACTTTTCTATTTTTTGGATTAAATTGCCCCTGAACAAAAAATATAAGGAGAATTTATTTAAAAGACTAAGTCAACAATAGCAATTTAAAAGACCAAATTACCTCTTTGCGTGTTGAGTCCTTGCTCCAAATTTCACCCCGATAAACCAATCTCCTTTCCCAATGAAATGCAAGTTACAACAGATCAGATCAGAGTCGGACAGCATACGAAACGTCGTCGGTCGCGCTAAGTCAAAGTTACATAACATTGCAAGTTAGATTGGGCCTTTTTTAGTAAAACTCGACCAACCTCTTATCCACATTAACTACACACACTAAAAACATAAATAAGAATGTGATCGGATTAAGTGTGTCAAATTTCGGTCGATTTCAAATCGATTTGGTCTATCACTGCACCTATGTCGCGCGGCATAGGTGCAATGGTGGCGCTCCTGGTTGAATCTTTGCTCCAAATTCCACCCCAAGAACCAATCTCCATTCCCAGTGAAACCCAAGTTAGAGCACATTATTTCGAGGTCAGATATTATACAAACGCCGTCGGTCGTGCTAAATCTAAGTTGTATATAATGTTACAGGTTAGATTGGGTCACTTTTAGCAAAACTCAACCAACCTATTATCCATATTAACTAAACACACTAAAAACATAAATAAGAACATGGTCGGATTGAGTGTGTCAAGTTGCAGTCGATTTCGAATCGATTTGGGATATCACTGCACCCATGCCACAACAGCGGTAACATAGCGGCATAGGTGTAGTGATAGCACTCCCTGTTGAATCTTTATTCTAAACTTTACCTTGACGATCCAATCTCATTTCCCAACGAAACCCAAGTTATAGCACATTATTTCGGGGCCAGACAGTATACGAAACTTCGTCGGACATGCTAAGTCTAACTTAGATAACGCACAAGTTATATTATCCACATTTCAAATCAATTTGGGATATCACTGCACCTATGCCGCAACGACGGTAACATAGCGGTATAGGTGCAGTGATACGCTCCTTGTTGAATCTTTGCTCCAAATTTCACCTCAACGATCCAATCCTATTTCTCAACCAAGCCCAAGTTATAGCACTTATTTCGGGGCCGAACAATATGTGAAACGTCATCGGACGTGATAAGTCTAACATAGATAATGTGACAAGTTAGCTTGGTTCTTTTTAGCAAAACTCGATCAAACTCTTGTCCATATTAACTAAACACACTAAAAATAGAAATAAGAACGTGGTCGAATTGAGTGTGTCAAGTTGTAGTCGATTTTGAATCGATTTGGGCTATCACTGCACTCATACCGGTGGTAACATAGCGGCATAGGTACAGTGATGGCACTCCTTGTTGAATCTTTGCTCCAAACTTCACTCCGACGATCTAATCCCATGTCCCAACTAAACCCAAGTTATAACACATTATTTCTGGGCAGGACAGTATACGAAATGTCGTCGGTTGTGCTAAGTCTAACTTAGATAACGTCACGAGTTATATTGGGCCATTTTTAGTAAAACTCGACCAACCTTTTATCCACATTAACTAAACACACTAAAAAAAATGAATATGAACGTGGTCGGATCAAGTGTGTCAAGTGACGGTTGATTTCAAATTGATTTGGGCTATCACTGTACTCATGCTGCGACGGTGGTAACATAGCAGCATAGGTACAGTGATGACGTTCCTTATTGAATTTTTACTCCAAACTTCACTCCAACGATCCAATCCATGTCCCAGCTAAACACAAATTATAGCACATTATTTCAGGGCACGACAGTATACGAAATGTCGTCGGTCATGCTAAGTCTAACTTAGATAACGTCACGAGTTAGACTGAGCCTTTCCTTTACAAAGTACGGCTGGGAGAAGGGGGATAAGTCAACCCTTCTCCAACCAAGTAGGCAAATAGAAGCAAAAGGCAGAGGCTACAAAGTATTTTAACAAAGCAAATAAAAAAAACCATGGGGACCCAATCAACTTCAGCAACTTCAGGAAACAAACAGCATCTGTGACCTTTGAGCAGGCAGGCCAAGAAAAATTGCCAAACATCAACAAACACAATGCCAAGATAAGAGCCACTATCAAGAGGCGCAAAGCACAACCATTTTCCAAAGCCCACGAGTGAAGAGACACCAAAAAAACACCATGAGGAAAATTCAATATTTCAAAAACAAAAACCATCAAACCACATTCCCCAAAAAAAAAAACCGAAGCCAGACATTTATTTGCTTCCCAGTTCCCACAACAAGCCAAGCCGATTCAAATTTTATTGTTTTTCATCCTTTTCACTCTTTTCTTTTTTTGTTTTTCCTTCTTCCTTTTTTCTCTTTTTTCCCCTATCTTTGAATTTACATTCATGAAACTGGGAAGTAGGATTACCTTCATGAAAGAATCTGCTAGAACACGAAAAAATGGAGACTTAAGAAGCTGGCCTCAAAAAATTTTTGGATCATTAATCTACTATCATGCCAGGAACGCACTGAGAACTTAGTGATAAGAACTTAGTGGGTATTTGATTCTAATTTTCCAACCCAAATTCTCCAAAAACTATAATTTCCACATACATTTTTATTTGACAAATACTCAATTACGTCTACAGATTTCAAACCTCTTCAAATTTCTACCACCAACTGTGCCTCCATAATAAGATCCAAACACCCAGTTAGTTTTGTGATGGCTTAAGAAATGTGAATTAGCTAGAAAATGTGACAGAGTTAAAGGAGAATCTACACAAACAAGAGATCCAAAACTGATAGTAGCCCAAACTCATACAAGCATATTAAAAATTCCAACACAACCATGCAAGTATTTTATTCAAGACTAATTTGCAACAGGTGTACGACACTCGAGTAGAGATATACAGATTATTCCCGTTCTTTCAGCATACTGTATTAACAAATCTATCTGGAACTACAAATATACAGTGGTGATCCATGATATGCAGAATTCTGGCGAACATTCCGACGACTACTCAGACATTTCTTCCAGCAACTCGAACGTCAAATTCTTGGAGATGCTTCGATACTTCTTTGCGGCTTCAGTGTGGAGACAGGAACGACTTGGGTTTGGAAGAGAGCCATTGGATATTTGGGTTCCCGATTAGGGTTAAGGATTTTGGATGAACTCACGGTTAGGGGTTTGAATTCTCAGATTCTTCAAACGTTTTTAGGGATTTGGAGATTTTGGGGAAGAAATACATTGTATAAGAGGATAAGATAGTAAATTCGCATTTTTCAAGATTTTTGATTTATTTTTATTATTATTATATTTTGGGTCAATGGTCATTTACTTAATTTGTTTTTAGGGCTTGGTCAACTGACCAATTTCCCCGAGATGGGTTAAATGATGGACGAGTCTCTTGAAAAAGAAAAGAAAAGAAAAAGAAAAAAAATCTTTGAGAAATGATATTTGTATACATAAAGTGTATAATTTTTATACATAATTTTTTGTATTTACTTAAATATTTTTTGTCCCATTATCCTTGAAATCACAATTTTTAAAAAATATGAGTAAATTCATAAGGTGTGTATAAAAGTTGTACACTTTATGTGTATAAATTGCATTTTTCAAAATCTTTGGATGAGTAAAAGTGTTGACCTGCTAGCGTAAGCGATGACGACATTATTCCACTCCCACCGCACCAAGGCACCTCTCTACGAAACCGAAATATTTATTTCTGCACAGAAACAGCATTAACCCTGCTGCATATTGTGTGAACTGTGAAGGCATAATTACTGATAATGCTAGGCCGTCAATGCTGTGAGAATCCACCTACCCGCGACCCATCGTGCGGATCCGGGAGTGTACAAGAGATTGCAGGTTTCAAGACATATGTAACTGGATCCCAAGATTCCAAAGTTGCCATTCTTCTAATTGCTGACGCCTTTGGTAATAATCTGAACAAAAATCGAAACTCCGTTTTCTTTATGATTCTTTTGACTGTTAATCTTAACCTAAAATTTGTGGGTTTTCTTTGCAGGGTATGAAGCTCCAAATTTGAGGTATTCTTCAAGATCTTGTTTTTTGGTTGTGTTGATAATCTGCCTTGTCCCTCAATTTGTAAGTTTAAAAAAAAAAATGAAAAAGAAAAATGATCTCAAAATAAAGGCTGTGTTTCTTGTATAAACCCAAGGGTTTTTTGCGTTATAATATATGGCACTGGTCCAGTGGACACCTCCGCTTCTTTCATCAGATCTTTTGACCTGTCTTTCATTTGTCATGGCAAAAGCTGTTCGGCCATTTTTAGTTTTCGTGATTGCCTTGTTGAATATTGAATGTGGATTCTGTGTAATTTATCACATGCTAACTATATAGTTATCCAACTTATTGCTTGGTTAGACACAATTCTTAAAATTTTATTATTTCTATTTGAGTGAAAATATAGGAGTACAAGAAGATACACAGTAGAAGCGTTGTAATAAATTAACAAAAGAACTATGGACACATATGAATACTCACATTTTATTATATGAACAATTAATAAATTATCAAACCAATGCTCTTGCTGCTGGTCGAATGTGCATACATCATATTGTGGTCTTGAGCCACGATTTTACTATCTGGACTTGTTGGGTGCAATCTTTTTCACTATAATTGCTTTTCCCAAGTAATGTAAGTTTCGTTGGTAGCAAACCACTGCCCATCTGTTTCAAGAATTGAATCTCACATTACTGTGTTTTGTCATATTATTTAGGAAGCTTGCGGACAAAGTTGCAGATGCTACAGGGTACTTAGTAGTTGCTCCTGATTTCTATCATGGTGATCCAATTGATCCTGATGACCCTGGATTTGATCGAGTAGCATGGTTAGAGGCTCATGCCCCGGTTTGTATCTGCTATATTCATTTGATTCTGCTGTTACATGTGTATTGTGTTTTCTATACACCATGCACCGTTTGCGATAATTGATCTTGGGACGATTGTTGTGCAGACCTTTTCAACGATATGTACTTAGCATCAATCCGCCAGAAGTTTTTATTCTGTTGGGCAAAAAATTAAGTAACAAAGAATGATTTCCGTTTTAATTAAAACAGACTTTTCATTTCGAGGAAGGACGCCAATTTCGGTCAAAGTATTACCTTCAAGTTGAATAACATAATTTTCAACCTTAATCTGTCTTACATATTGAATAACTTATTTGCATAGCAAACTTAATTTCTATTCAGAGAGTTATTTTTTTTCCTCTGTTAATATCAATTAAGATCTATTGATATGAATTTCAATAGTTCTTAAATAAGTTGTAGAAATTTGAGAATCCTACAAAAATTGCTTGCATAATATGTTGCATTTAGATACTTTTTCTTGTTTTATGTTAGATTAGACACATATTAAAACTCCAAAATCATTGAATTTTCCAAAAAAGGAAGAAGGACCAAGAATACAATTTTCAAAACTTTGGATGGCTGCAGCCACTGCCCCCGGTTGTCTCCAATGTGGCTCAACCTCTGCTTAGCATACACCAAATAGACATTCATTTATAACTTACAAGTTATATGCAGGTTTTGATACATGCGTTTGGATGTTCCTAGAGAGTATGTTGGACGGTTTTTTTTTAGCCTTTTGTCTTTCTTATTAGTGTTGAATTAGTGTCTAACCCACTTTACCAAAGATGCTAAAAAGGATACTGCAGAGGTCTCTATTTCTCTCATTTTTATTGTATTTCTCTTGGCCTTTGATCCTTTAGGATAAAGGCTGTGACGATGCACGGGCAGTTATTTCTGCCTTGAAAAGCAAAGGCATATCTGATGTAGGAGCGGCTGGGTTTTGTTGGGGAGGTAAGTGATTTCAGGATTCAATCGATAAAATTGAAACCAAGTTCTGCCATTATGCAATTCTTCTGCAAATTTGAAAAGACATATTTGGCTGATAGAACTTTAATTGTTCTTTGTTTTTGTATTAGGTACTGTAGTAGCGAAATTGGCAAAATTTGATTGCATTAAGGCTGGAGTAGTGTTGCATCCAGGTCGAATAACAGAGGATGAAATAAAGGGTGAATTTGAATTCTATAATTCTGGGAAACATCTCTTTAAGAAACTTTTCTCCCCGAGATTTATGACTGATATCACCATCTTTCAGAGGTGAAATGTCCAATTGCTTTGTTGGGAGCTGAGAATGACGAGCTTGCTCCACCCGATCACCTTAAACGCTTGGGAGAAATATTATCAGCGAAACCGGAGGTAAGAAATTGTCGATCTTTTTCGCCTTTATCAAGTTCCAATTGCAGCTAGACTTGACGATATGCTCTGGATTCAAAAGGCCTGTTATGGTATCCTTTTCTGTGATCTTATTCGATATCAATGGAACCATGGATAACCATATGGATGGTTCCATCCAATTGCTTTTGTGGTCTAAATTCATAAATGAATCATGCCTCAAAGAATGCGGGTGTGACTGCAAGAAAGGGTCTGGGAACTAACCATTGTACCTCTTAATGCAGTTTGTGAGAAATTGAGCAACAATTGATAATGAAGCTTATATAATAATACATAACTTTGACATAGCTAAAATAAAATAGTTCTGATTTGAATGAGATACTGATGGAGACGAAGAGACAAGTCAGAGCTCAAACTCGAGCTCATCCTTTTTCTAGGCGTGCATTTGAGTGGAATATGGATTTAACTAGGTAATATCTATTGTGCAGATTGATAGCCATTTGAAGATATTCCCTGGCGTTGCTCATGGATGGACAACTCGATACAACGATGATGATGAATTTGCTGTTAAGAGTGCTCATGAGTCTCACTTGGACCTGCTTGGCTGGTTTGCCAAACACCTCAAGTAAAGGAGCAAAGCATCAGAATCTTTCCTCTCTTTAGACTAAAGTAATAAACTGGTTTTTGAAATGCAATAAAAGAAAGTACTGTTGTTCTCTTCAGGGTATCATGTATTATATTTCTAGCTCAACTATGTTAACATTATGATAAAAGAAATTTCACTGCAATATCATTAATTCTCGTCGTTGATTTCTGTGGAAGCAATAAAAAGTGGTAAGGCAATCTAATGGAAATATGCGATCCGTGATCCATCATGCTAGAAAGCAACAAGAATCATTGCTAGTTCAAAAATTTTCATGTAGAGACATCTCATTTGGTATAAGAATAATGCTGAGACAATTTTTTACATAATCACAGTTATTTATAAACTTGAGATAAAATTTAAACCACCTGGAGAATGCTTGAAGGTTGTCGCGTTAAAAATTTATACTTCCATGCGAATATTTGAAGCTTGTTGCGTTATCAACTCAACTTTTCTCGAACGAAAGTGACAGAGATAACATTCAACTTTTGAATATTTGTGTTCGATTTTTATTATCTATTCACATTATAATTTCAACTACCATTGATTAGACCATTAATTTAATAACAATTCATTTATAACTACAAATTTTAAATTTTTATAGTGTTTGGTTAGAGTTTAGATTATTTGTTGGATTATAATCTATTAGGTGACATCATTTTATTGGTTTTTTTTTGTAAAAAGTAAATAATTACAGTTTGAGTTTTACTTTTTGACTTTTTAAAAAAAGTGAAATTAGAAATAATGTCATGTGGTAGATTATAATCTATCACAGCTACCAAACACTTTATAAATATATACTACTTATTTCACCCTATTATAATTTCTCATTATAATTTAATAACAATAATGAAAATCAAACAGCCACTTAATCTATCATCTTACATTATAATTATATATTACTTTGTCGAGGAATTACGCACTAAGCTTTGTTTTTCAAGAATTTTCATTGTTGCTAGCATCCGATTGGGTGTAGTGTACCCAAAAAAAATCCAGATGCTCCTTCTTGAATGCCACCGGTCCTACAAGCTGGAAAGAATTATAATAATGGCTGAAAATCACCGAAGAGAGATACTTTGAAAGGAATAGAAACGTTACCCCACTTATCATTTTCTCCGTGATGACAGCGCTTACGTTCGTACCAGCTAGTACTAGATGCAACAAATATTGTAAGTTAGAGCATCTCTAATGATAGAGATAGAGGTGAGGTGGTAAAAGAAAGAGATTATGAGAAGATAATTATTTAAATTGAATGAGTGAGTAAAAAAAGTGTAAGAAAAAAGTGAAAAAGTGAAAAAGATGAGAGAGATAGATATAAATTTAAAAATAATGATAAAATAGTAGTGGAGAAGGTGGAGATGAATGTGGAGTTTTGGACCTTGGGGTTGACATTGGGAAAGAAAAGTAAGGCTAAAGTGATCTAAATGAGAGAAAAATAATTAAAAGAAAAAAATTAAAAGAAAAATATGAGGTCAATTTTTTTATGTGTGTATGACCTTTTGGAGAAGACATCTTCCATTGGAGATGCTCTAAATATACAAAAACTCTAGATGAAAATCTAACATTAATAAGTAATATTGTATATATGGCACAATGTTATTTGAAAAATATCTATGTAATCACTATTAATGAAAATCTTCAAGCACTTGAAGTGCTGTTACAGCACCTCTTACTTTATATGGAATGCATTGATGCACGCTACGTATATTTCAAATCTATGTAGCGTGCATCACATGGTGTAGGAGGTACTATAATAGCGTTTTGGAAAAGTGCTTAAACATTACTGTCACTATTAAATGAAATTATGTTACGTGAAAATATCACTTATTTATATCATTCAGTGAGCAGTAATTTATTGGTAAGAATAATAAATTGATTTCAGGTAAGACATGACATTATCTTATTAAAGGTAAAAGGTCTGTGCTCTCCTCCTAAAATGATAGACTTAAAAATTGCTATATAAATAAATGACAAAGCAGGGGGAATTTGCTTTTGGTCCTTTTGCAATTGCCAGTGAGAGACCGAAAAGCCGTATCATAATAATTTATGTTGAATGATGATTGAGCTAATTTGGTAATACAACGCTAATTAGGGTGAGCTAATCTCTGATTACCTATCTACTATGCTAATTAAAGCCTTTATACTAAGGGACAATTTCAGAAAATTTGTAATCCTTCCCTTTGGGCGTGTCCTCAACATAAAATTTGATGGAATTTTTGAGCTGTATAGATTCGTACAGAATTAATAGATTTTAATAAAATTCTATAGAATCCATAAGATTTTAGAGGATATTATACCAGCGATTTCTATAGATTTTTAATGAAATTTGTAGGATTTAAAAAAAGTGTCTTCACATAATATGATCAATAGAATTTAATATCATTTTGAATATTATCTTAGTAGATTTCTTTTATTACAGAATCCATGAGATAAATAAATTTTAGTGTAAAAGAAAATAATAAAAATACGAACTAAAAGGAAATAATACATAATTCGATTTTACTTTTTGTCTAGGAAAAATTTTTTTTTATAGTTTGTAACCAATTTTAGAAGTATATAAAAAAATATATTACTTGCATCATGTTATTATCTCTGAATTTTTTGATGGGATTGTCTCTGAATTTAAACGTTTAGCAACATTTTTCTTTTATCTTTTTTTTTTTGGCAAACATTTTGCTTTTTTTTTTTAAGGAAAGTTGGATGTGAATTTAAAAAAAAAAATTATATAACTACTTACTCAATGATTAAAAAAAAGAAAAAATAAAAATTCAAACTATGTCATTAAAAAATAAATATTTTAACATTGTCTTTATTTAAAATGAAATAAAAGATGAAATCATAATTTTTAAAACTAAAATGAACAAATATAATAAAATCACATTATGCTTTCTGTACAAATATATTATAAAATTATACATTAATTTGTTAATATTTTCATTTTCAATATTCATTTATTTCACACAGGTTCAATCTTGTTATTGTAAAAAAATGTGTGACGAAGAAAAAAGTTTTTGCTCATTTATATTTTAATTACTAAAAATTATGAAATTACTTTAAATTTAAATATCATATTATAATAATCTCTCATCTTGTTCCCTAACAATTTTTTCATATAAATTGATTATAATTTGATTTTTTTTTTTTGAAACTAGAACGAATGAAAAATAAGCGTTATTGTGAGAATAAATTCGTGAATATGAATAATTGTTTAAAAATTACAGTGATGAGAAAAATGAGTTTTAATAATTTATAATTATAAATTTTTATTAATTATCTGGATTGAAAAAAATAGAAATTCATGAGAATCCGAGGATAGAATGTCGGATATTGGTAGGAATCATGTAAGTGTATTTTTAAACCTAGAATCAATAAAATTCTATAGAAGTCCACCATTTAATGAAATCTAAGAGAATCTGTAATAAATTGAATACACTGGAATTCTATAGAATTTCAAAATGAGGATACCTGATTTTTCTGAAATCTATAAAATTCTAAATTGAGGACACTCAGAATTGTATAGATTTTAAAATTCCATCCAATTTCATCGTTGGAGACACTGGAATTATCGAGTGTGTTTATAGAAGGAAAATTTAATTGAAGGTCCTTAAACTGCCCAAAAGGTACATACCTTCTATTTTTTTGTTGACGAGGTCCATAAGTTTTTGTTAAATAGGCTCTTGAGATACCTTTTACAGATTTACATCCAATATCTAAATATATACATATATTGAGGGCAAAATATAATTTATTATTTATTTCAAGTTATTAGGAGCAAATTGTCATTTACATCTTTATAGAAAGTTGAGGTTTAAAATTAATGTGTATGAACTTGATTCTTTCACAATCAATTCTTATTTAATCCATTCACAATTTAAGGGAATTATTTTTCACATTTTTTGCCTACTACTTATAAACATGCCTTCTCCAAAAAATGATGATGATGATGACGATAATGATGATGACAGAAATTTTGCTGCCAAAACTGAAAATTAGAGATCTAGTTTCACATTTTGTAAATACGAAGGATCTCAAGTTCAATTTTCTGATTTATACACCAACCGCCCGATCAATTCCAACACGCTTAAAGCCATCTGTTGGCCACTTTTGCCGTGTCCATCAATCACCTATTCACTTGCATCTTCTCCAATAAACTGAGGTGAAAAAATGTCAGGCCCCCAGTGTTGTGAAAACCCACCGATTCTAGGCTCAAGCACCGCAGCAGGACATGTTGAAGAAATTGGAGGTCTCAAGAGCTATGTTGCTGGCACTGTAGATTCCAAGCTTGCTGTTCTTCTGGTTTCTGATGTTTTTGGTATTTTTCTTTTTCTTATTATTATTTTTAAGAAATCTTGGATTTGGGTATTATAAAATTTCAATCTTCTTTTTCCCCCCAATTGATGTGTGATTTCATCGTTGTTACAATTGTTTAGTCCCCGGATTGCAAGCTTTCTATTTTTATTTTTTATTTTTTTAATAGTTTTGGTTTTTATTTTAAATAACGAACTTTGATCTTGTAACAATCTTTTTTCTTCTGAGTGATACTATCTGTTAATTTTGTGATCACTCTTTTTTGTATGGTAAACTTGCTTTATTAATATGTGTGTGTGTGTGTGCCTGTATCTTCTCCAAACATGGGAATTTGGTTACTGCAAAGTTTCAGTCTTTCGCTTCTGGGACTGGGTGGTGGGTATTTGTTTATTTAATGCTCTCTCTTCTATGTACAGTGTTGGATTTATCACTGTGTTATTTCATCTTAGTTGCAAATTAAAACGGTGGTTCTTTTTAAGAAAAGGAAAATAGTATTGATTTTTTGTAAGTTTAAGGTCCTTGTGAGTTGTACAGTTAGTTTGCAAGTCATGGTTGTATATTTAATTCGTTTATCACCAAATGATTTCATTTTTGCTACATTTTACAAATGGTTATGAATTGTTTATTCACTGTGAACCACGGCCATAGTCTAACATGAGATGATCTGACAGCTAGGGCTGTCGAACACTGGCCCCCCCCTCCCCCCGAATGAGAACTCCCCATCCTTAGTTCCAAGGACAATATTTTAAGGCTACAGATGCATTATGCCTATTTTTTTGTAAGAAGGAGGTAGATGGATGATCATCTCATATTCGATCTATCTGAAATCTCAAGATCTAAGTTGATAGAAGTAAACACATACATCTCAATTAAGATACAGGATTATTCAGAATGATCAAGATTTTATTCTTAACGCCGTAATTGGTTCGTGTTTTATAGATTTACCTTGTATTTATTCTAAAATTCTATACCTGATCGAGCTAGAGATCATAACTATTTTGGCGTTATGGGTGTGTGTGTGTGGTTCTACACCTATTTATGATTTCCTGCAACTAGACTTGGACTGCAGCATAACAATTTTTTTTTTTTTTTTTTGGGTGGGTGGGGGTTTACTTCGCATACCAATCCTGGATAAATGTTTATTGGGTTATTTGATGATTTAGGCGCTTTATCATTGTTTGCTGGCTAAATGAAAAATGATATGCCCTTAATCTTCTTTCCACATCATGTATATCATGTTAGCCTGCTTTACACGAATATTTCCTTGTTTATATAGATGAATTTTCATTTATCCTTATGTTGTAATTTTACTAATTTGGTTGGACTTATGCAGGATATGAAGCTCCTAAATTAAGGTACTAACCCTGATTCCTTATTAATTTGGCTTGTATTTCGACTTGCTAGATTCATATCTATGTGAAGTTAACATTAATTCATATTATGGGTCATGCTAGTGTATATACTAACCATTCCCTTTCAATTATTAAGGAAGCTTGCAGACAAAGTTGCCGCTACTGGATTCTATGCTGTCGTACCGGATTTCCTAAATGGAGATCCATATGACCCACAGAATGTTGAGAAACCCTTGCAAATATGGATAAAAGAGCATGGACCTGTGAGTTATCTATTGTCTCAATTGGCTGTTATCTTAAAAGCTAGAACTACCCAGCTAGTTAAAACCCATCTTTAGTGGAACTTTAATTGCATACTTTCCTAGGAAGCAAGGACAATGATATGCGTCAAAACTTTGTCAACAAGCATTGGAAATGCAGTGTGGCTTGTTTTATTTTTCTTTTCTTTTTTCAGTTTCATCCTACATATTGGCATAGCACTACCAACCATGAAAATAAATCAGAAGAAAAATGAAGAGAAACTAACTGTTAATACCAGTAACTAAAAAGAAAAGAGGAATACTACCCTCTTTGCTGCTTGATACATGGCACTGGGTAGAACTTGACACTATCATAACCAAGATTTAGCGTTGTTGTAGCATCTCCAACAGACTCTTTAAACACTTGATATTCTCTCTTTTAAACAGTCAATACTTAAAATGAGTTCCAAGTTCCGATAGACTCTCTAAATTAACTTTTTGAAATAAAGAGTGGGGTTGTCTCTCCAAAGTTGCAGAGTCAACTCCTCTATCTGTAATTTAATAAAACTACAACCTTTAATACTCCTTTCTTGGTTTAAGTAAACTATATTTGATTTCATTGGCCATTGACCTCTAAAGGCATAAATGTCAATTTAAACTGAGAAAATATTATAAATGTTTCTTTGGAGCATAAAAATAAGAGTTACACCCAAAAAAAAAAAGGGATTTGTTGGAGAAGGTTGAAATTTTCACTCTTTGAATTTAAAAATACACTGTATTTTGCAAAAGATGCTTTTTATAAATAGAGAGTCTCTTGGAGATGCTTTTATTCTTTCTTAATACTGTATGGCTATCTAATCGTCCCTAGTAAACAAAATTGCTTAGAGTCAAATCTGATACTAGAGTAGTTGTTACCTATCTTGCATTAAACTGAGATTTTCTGCTGAAAAATGCAAAGCTTTTGAATATCTGATATCAAGCTTAACATCCCTCCCTCGAAATCTATGCAGATAAAATCTTTTTGGGGGGGGGGGGGGAAGGAAGAGTGAAAAAATTTTTTTGTCCCCCCACAACCCAAAAAAAAAAAAAATTTTAAAAATTAAAAAAATTGAAATTTACAATTTTATTTTATTTTTCTTTTTCAAGGAAGTTTTACAGACTTGTATGTAGAAACTCAATATTTCTTGTATAGGACAAAGCATTTGAGGATGCAAAGCCAGTTATTCAAGCTCTAAAAAGCAAAGGCGTAGGGAAGATTGGAGCTGTAGGCTTTTGTTGGGGAGGTGAGACTATTAGCAGTATGATCAGCTGAAATGACCAACAGTTCCAATTGTACTTCACATTTTTTCAGTATTTAAAATATTTTAAAATTAAATTTCTTCCAGCCAAGGTGGTTGTGGAACTAGCAAAGTATGCTTATATCCAAGCTGCAGTGCTACTACATCCTTCTTTTGTTACTTTAGAGGATATCCAGGGTAAGATTTATATTCATTCCAAATCTTTCAAGTTCCTTTCTTTATTCGATATTTTGGATTTTGACACATGCCTTGTTCTTTCAAATATGATGTTCTACTTTCTCGGCTGCTAGTCACTTAGCTTACAGGGAGTTCTCAATTTTAGTTGTTTCATTACGGCTTATCTGGATTTTTATGCATAAATCACAACTGAAGGACTCTTTTCTTTGTTGAGGCGTTAACATTGGAAAAAATTTCAGGGGTCAAGGTTCCTACTTGTGTTCTTGGAGCTGAAATCGACCAAATGTCCCCACCAGAGCTCGTGAAGAAATTTGATGCTGCCTTAAATGCAAAGCCCGAGGTGAGAGATTACGTCAACTCCTGCTGTTGACATCACTAGATATCAACTATGCTATTCTCAGCTTCAAAATGTCAATGTCCTGTCCGAGTCCTTCTATTTGTTGAAAAATCCTTCACAACAGGGTAATTTCACCATCTTACCCCTGGACAATTAATACTCTAATCACACAATAGTGGGGTAAGATGGTGAAATTTCCCCATTGTGTGAAGGGTTTCTATAGATAGAATTTTTCTGTCTTGCACATGTGCATCCACTTGATGCTTTGTTGGACAGAGGAGTCAAAATAAGAAATTCATGTAAGTTGTTTAGTGGGTGGGAGCGGGGTTGATATGTGTTACTTAGACTCTGCAAAGGCAATGAGAAAAATTACAAACTCAAGATAGGATGGATAGCTTGGCTAACGTTAATTTGAATGGTCAAAGAGTAATTAGCTCCATATGTTTGGGAACAAAAAATTATCATAGAGGTAAAATCTTGTGACTTTAAGCACGAATTAAAAACACACCATATAAATCCATTCCAGATGACTGACATATATGTGCATCGACTATTCTCTGTAATTGTTTTAGAATATTGTTGTCAAGAACTTAGCTAGCACACGTATGTTTGTTGAATTTGCCAATTTGGCTTAGTCAGTCAGTTCCCATCTCATGTGTGGAGTTGTTTCTCTACCAATGAGATCATTAACAAATTTGATTATCTTTTCCGCTTTGTAGGTTGATGGCTTTGTGAAAATATTTCCTGGGGTTGCACATGGTTGGTCTGTGAGGTACAAGGATGAGGATGATGCTGAGCTCAAGTGTGCAGAAGAGGCTCACAATGACATGTTGGGTTGGTTTGTTAAGTGCCTGAAGTAAATTGTACTATTATTATGTTTACAAACTTCACGTGCAGTTTTTATGGATATGCTTGTTTTGAATATGTTAGCTTTATGTATGAATTGGATAATATATTAATATTATTAATTAATGAAAGGATATTTTATGCTGTGAAATGGCGTAGTGAAAGCGTAGCGAAGAATTGACATGGAGTATTCATGGTATATTTCCACTGATTTTTAACCTCATTACCATCGTTGTGACCTTATGGGTTGATTGGAATCGTCGGATTAGTTGCTCACCTGGTGATCGGTGTAAACCGGCAAACTAACGTATCACTAGTCGGGTGATGAGATTTGATTGCAGGTTCCGGTTTGAAAGTAAATGACAAGTCGGTCCAGCTATGGACAGTTTCTCTCTCTTTACGGAGTAGAAACTGTCACGAGGCCCCAACCTCCAGTCATATGCAACATCGTGGTAGTTTTCACTCTGTATGGGAAGAGGTAAGCTCTCCATAGAAAATCACAAGTAGGAAAAGGTAATCATTATTTTATGCAATTTATTTATGAGTTTAATGTTACTAAAAAAATGATTTTCTAACTTCGGTTTCATATTCATTTTATATCATATGTTTAGTAACTTATAATTCAAATTAATGTTTTAGTAACTTGTAATTCAAATTAATGTTGAAATATATGTAGATACATATTCAATTAGTTACTCGCTAGAGAGTAGAATAAAAAAAAATAGAAATAATAGAATGTGACCCAAATCAAATTTCCTATTGAGCATAGTTGATGCCTCCTAGCTTACGTTTATCAGTTTATTCCGACGAAAGTGGTCGTTCTCTATAGGCCAAGTATCATTCTTTTCTTTACACCATTGAGGCATTCTGATTCTTATTTAACAATTTATTCTTATGATAAAGGTCATTTTTCAAAGGTCAAAGTATAATTTTCTTATTTACGTTTCTGCTATACTTTATTATTATCTCACCTAATTCTAGAACAATATGTTTACCATTTAATTACTTCAAATATTTGTGTATATGAATCACACTTTACATAACAGGTGCAACAAACGTAGTTATTACTAGTAAAAAGAGAGCTCTTGGTGCTTTAAATCCAGGGTCGTGTCACTTTCAAAAAATAAAAAAAATATATATAAAAAATCCAGGAACGTGCCATTGTGTTTGTTGGCTTTGAGCTTTGATAATCATCTTTATAAAGAGATTTAATGTTCACCTTTAAAACCAAATATTCTCGTTTTCAAACTACTCAAACTGAGTTTACCCTGACAAGGTGGATCTTCTCATGAACTCAATCAGTAATTTTCATGGCTTAATTTTAAAAAACCGTGATCTTGTGTTCTGCTTTTCTACAAAGATTAGTTCAAATAAAGTTGAATGTCTTTGCTCAAGCCGCGCCCCAACCACGGAAAAAAGTCTAATACTCCAGGAGTATTGAACTCAGTAATCTGCATGTGGATTCAAAGGACTCAATTTATTATTTAATTTGGGCCCTAAATCCCACATGTCAATTTCTGATTGGCCAAGAGTATCGAGTACTCAGTACTCTTAGAGTACTGGATTTTTCCCCTCAACTACCCCCCAAAAAAGGTTCTACGTTTCTTTCAAATTGCTATTATTTAGTTTTATACTATAATAATAATTGAAGAAGAAATTCACAAAAGAGATTTCTAAACCATATTATTACATAATTTTTTTTACTACCTCCGTCTTAAAAAAATAGTCCATATTTATTTTTTCTTCCGTCCTAAAATATGGTCCAGTTTTCTTTTCAAAAAGTAATTGAAATGTTATTTCTCTTATATACCCTTCTTTAATGTGCATAATTATCAAAAAAATAGAATAATTAATGTAAAATAATTAATAAAGTAAAATGGTATAATATGTAAATTGTGTTAAAATTTAATTTTTCAAGACTATTAAATGAACTTTTTTAATATATGTGAAAGAGGGAATAAGACCATCTTTCTAGGACGGAGGTAGTACAATTTTAAAATGTTTGTTACAAAGTGAAAAGTGTATTTTGCCAATATGATTATGATCGCATTTGAGTTGATTTCCATGTTTAATCAAGAGTTTGGCACTCCACCCAACAATCCCTTTGTGATACTCAAAGAAAAAAGTAAAAATAAAAAAGTGAGAAGTGTAACTACATTATTTTAAGGGTAAATTTCACAAATCGTCCCCAATCTTTGCGCCCCTGACCTTTTTTTTAGCGTGTTGGGTCCTCAACCTTTCATAAATACGCACAAAAGGTCCCTCCTAATAGAATCCGTTCAAATTTTCCATTAAGTGGTAGGTCGAATTACTTTTATACCATTATCTTTTAAATTAAAAAAAAAAGAATTCAAAAGTTAAAAAAATAAAAAAAAATGGGGAAAAACCCCACGCCACCCCTCCCCTCTTAGGCTGCCGGAAATGGCAGTGCCGAAATGCTGTCATTTCCGACAGCTGAAAGCGGAGGAGTCTCCTCTCCTTTCATCTGTCGGAAAAGACAGAGAATGGGGGAGAGCTGCTGGAAATGGCGGTGAATGTGGGGAGTCTCCCCCACAATGTTTCTGCCATTTCTGGTAGAAACACGGGGGGAGCTCCCCCCCTCATTTTTATGCCAGAAAATGGTAGAAAAGAAATTAGAGAGAGCTCCCTGCATGCTTCTGCCTGTTTTGAGATTTCCAGTAGAAAAATGGCGGGGAGCTCTCCTCCATGCTTCTGCCAGAAATGGCAGAGAATGGGAGGAGACTCACCTCCATTCTGCTGCTGGAAATGGCAGCATTTCGAGTGGTCGCCGGAATGCTGCCATCTCCGGTAGCTTAAGAGGGGTGAGTGGGGTTTTTTCTTTTTTTTTTTATTTTTAAATTCTTTTTTTAATTTAAAAGGTAATAGTGTAAATGTAATTTCACCTACCATTTAACAGAAATTTGAATGTATTTTGTTCGGAGGGATTTTTTGTGCGCATTTATTAAAGATTGATGACCAAGCACTCTAAAAAAAAGTTAGGGACTCAGGCGATTCTAAGTGTAAATGTTGGGGACGATGTGTGAAATTTACCCTTATTTTAATTACAACTTCGTACAATATTCACTATTATTATTATTATTATTATTATTATTATTATTATTATTATTATTATAAATATGGACTGGGATGGAGGTCTTCCTCCCCAGATTATTAGTTAGCTAAGAAAAATAGGAAGTACGTTTCTCCAAACCTCTCTTCAAGCTTCTCTCACATCTCTCATTCTCCACATTCGTCCTCATCCTCAATCGCCTCAAAATCACAACAGTGCACTTATTATACGAATAGTTAAACACATGAATTGTGGTTGCTGAAGTTGAACAGAAAATCTAAGCCATTTGATAACATAAATTTCCTGGAAGGTCACAAATATAAACATTCCAGCCCACTTCCATGCCAAACTGTGCCAACACCACCACCACGTGCAAGGGCAAAAAGCTTGTCCCCTCGTTGGAATTTCAACAATTATTTAATGAATTTTTCGTTCCTCTTTCTTTTTAGTCGTATTATTTTATTTTTGTGTGTGTTTATTAATTAATTAATTAATTATTCACTTATAGACTTATTTGTATTTTCATACAAATTAAGAAACTTATTTGTATTTGTATCTTCATATAATTTTTCTAATATACCCATATTTATATATTCATTATTTATTTGGGCTGATATATAACAATATAGACTAAATAAATTTGTATTAAGAAAAGAAAAAAATTAAATACCGTCTCAATAAAATGAGTGTAATATGACAAAAACAAAAATGAAAAATAGATTATCTTTGTGGGACGGAAGAGTAATTAGTTAGTGACCCGCTTTCCCCACTTAACCTTTTAGCAATTATTATGCATCTAATTAACATTACACTAATGATTGAATGAATTAACATGATAAAACTTTAAATAATATGGTTGCATGAAGGCAATGATAGAAAAAACAAGATTTTAATTAATGTTGATGGTTCCAAATTAAGTTACTCAGGTTTTGTGGGCATTAGTGCAAAAAATCTATTTTGAGAGCGATGTAACAAAAATATTGGACCACTTCTCAAAAAGTAAATTCAATAAGTCTTAAATATGAATAAAATGAATTAGAGAGGATAAAGTAGTGGTGTGCATGCATATCTATCCCGAAATTAGTGGTGACGCTTATGCAAAGAAATTTCTTCATTTAGATCGTCTACAGTTAACATTATCCTTTTTATTTTTTCAATATTTTTTTAATTCACAGAAGATCGCCGTGCATGGAAAAGTAGAAAACACTCTGGCTAATAAAATTTTAACCATTAATTAGTTATGAACGGGTTTAAGTAGATGATATCTCAAGGCGTCTCTTTTACAAAAAATAATGATTTTTAATATTTCTGTACAATAAGATATATTTATTAAAGTGCAATATAACTTTAATATGCATGTGTACATATATTCTTAAATTAAAAAAAATAAATGGTTTATGACTAAAGGAGTTTTTCTTAATGATAAATGCACTTTTTACTTGATTATTTGACCTGAGTTCGAGTCACCGTCTCCATCTATATAATCCACAAATTCTATTAAAAAAATTTATGATTTTGATGCATATTTATGCAAGGAACTAGTTTCTATATGTGCAACAAAAATAAAACATGCAATGGACAAAAAATAATTGGTCTTAACATGTAACATCTCTTGTGCCCTAATAGGAAAGATTGGACACCTAGGAGCCATGTGCCCAGCACATGCATCCGACAACTCTTGTTACATAGTCAATGCTCTATTAATTAATGAATGTATAATACTGTAATTACATAGAATTCGACTTTTTCTATGTTTCCTTTTGCCATTTCAGGGCAAATTTTAACCTGTTTTATCAATTAAAAACTTGAGTTTGATTCTTGAAAGTGACTATTTACAAAGTAGAGTTTCTTAAATTAGTGACCCTCCTCAGCTTCTAATTAACTTATCCTTTTGCAAGTTACAAGGATATAGTAAGTATTTGTATGTCTCTCAATTTTTATGCTCATGCATGAAGTTCACATATTCTTTTTTTTTTCTTTTTTAATTGATAATAAGTTGGTATTCGATAATGTTAAATAAAATTGTTTTTTCTCCAATCCTTTGTTTAAGACAACAAATATTTATTTGACTATATTATTCTTTTTCTTATTAATTAATTAATCTTGAAACTAAGATGGCTTCATTAACAACTGGTTTAACATGTAACTTTGACATAGAGTTTTTATTTTAGTTTTAATTATACACACGGCTGGAGGATATAGGGAAGAGGAGAGAAATTCGAGGAGGAGCATATGTGGTTTGAACCTGTGACATAGGATCTAATCACTAATCTACAATTCAAACCACAAATTTGACATGGAGTTGCACCTCTTAAGTTATTAAAATCTTATTATCTAAAACTATTTTGATAAAATAAAATCAATTAAATTCCTTTTACCTACTCCAAATACTTCACTCCCAATGGTAAAGACCATTTAATTCAAAACATTCATTTAAACAAATTATAATAGAAAACACATATGAAAATAATATGAGACATATCATAAATAATTGAATATATCAACGATCCTTTTATAAACACGAACAATTAATTTAATAAATTCATAATAATTTTTTACTTAACATCCATCTGTCAATAACTTTAGATAACAATTCTTTTTAAAAAGTTATATTAACAAAAGTTTTAGTTGAGATAATTATCACAAACGGGCCCTAAAATATGTAGTCATATTAATGTTGCACTCAAAAGTTGTTTTAGATTTATATGTTTATGATGAATCTTTACTGCCAAAAAAAAAAAGGGGTATCTTTACTACCATTATATTGGCCAATTTTCATGTCATCAAACCAAAGACAATTAAAAAAATAATCCAAAACTCATTGTCTCGTGAAAAAGCACTTTTGTCCTAACAATGTTTTTTTCACATGCATGTGCGTGTCTTTACCTATTCAACATATTGAATACAACACATGTTTTAATATATAAAATATTATTACATTATAGAGTATCGTTGATTAGAATGTAAAATTAAAAACATTGATTTGAAAAGTATGATCAACCTAAAAATCGGTGATAAATTAAAGTTATTTATTATAAATAACTTTTAATATTCTCATATGTTCTGGGAACATTTCTTAATGTAATAATTTTTAAAATTAGTGAGTGAATGATTTATTTATTTCAACACTTGTTTAAAGAAATAAAATGAAAATGGCTTTTTCTTTCTTTTTTTTTTTTTTTGAAATAAGTAGCTTACTGCAAAATGCAAATGTAACTTTGAGATAACGGAAGTTTTTATTACAAAAAAAAAAAAAAAGATTAGAAAATTGGATAAACTAGAAATAATAATAAATTTAGAAATTTTCCTTCATTCTCAAATTTTTTTCCTCCTCAAGTTGAAGCAGCAGAGACCCACAAGAGTTTCTCTCGGATCTCTCTCTCCTCCTAGATCTAAAGCCATACATACCGTCTATCTCTCTCTTCAATTTCTCATCCCATTGTTGGAAGAACGATTACACTAGATTTCATCGCCAAGAATATAGGAAAATCCCATTTTCCAGCTATATTCGTTGAAATATTTTAGCTCGCGTTATTGTTGTAACCCTGAAAGATTCCATCCAAAAATTATAAAAATCAGTTATTTTCTGTTTATTTGAACCATCCCTTTTCTGTTTCTCTTCTCCGGCATCAAATCCAAGGCTGCAACTTGAATTTATTTTCTGGGGTTTCTTTGAAGTAGCATTTTGGGGGTTTTCTGAAGTTCTATACTTTCTCTGATCCAAAAAGATTGAGTCTTGAGTTGGGAAGTCAACATTTTGGGGCTGAGTTGTAATCTAACTTTTGCTGTCTGCTGATATTGGTTCATTCCGTAGATGCTTTCTGGAAAAATATGCAGCCTGATCAGAGAAAAAAGGTGCTAATTTGTAATCCTTTCTTAGTATCCAATAGGTGCTTTTCGCTGTTCTTTTGTTTTATGAGAACAATTTTTTGATTTGAGTTGGGATTTATAGCTTCGATTTCAGATGTTTGCAATTTGTTGAATTTAGATCCTACAATAAAATAATTTTCATTTCAAGCTTAGATTTATGGTTTGTTCAAATATTCGATTGAGTTAATTCCCTTTGGATTCTGACCTAGAAAAATACATCCGAATCAAACATGGATATTTTGTGTGTTTATTGGTTGGAAATTCTGTTGGTTATGCCCATCTTTTAGTAGTCTGTTGCAGATCCTCTTGAGATTATTCATTTCCGGCATTCTTAGATCATTGTCTGTAGCTGTATTAAAGATGCACTGCTTCTCTGCCCCGTTCTAATTGCATTGTTACGCCATGAAGCATCAGTGGATTTCATGTTGATAAAGCTAACAATACATTGCCACTGCCTGGTTATGAATTCAGTCACATAGATATTGCATTTGCAGTGCCCATTGAGTTTTTATCTCTTTTTTCCTTTTTTTAACTTTTTGTTTTTGTTTTTTTTGTTTTTTTTTTTTTTTGGGGGGGGGGGGGGGGGTGGGAAACAAAGGATCACACAAATTCTTTTGGAGGGCGGTGTGACAAAGCATATTTGTGAAGTGTTTACCCATTTAGTAAGTTAACCAGGAAAAGGTGAAGGTGAACAAGTCAGATATCCTGAAAAAAGTTAAAAGTTTTCTATTTGGTTTCCTTGTCAGTTAGATGCCCATTGTGATGTTACCA